>RXPK01004752.1:0-81326 GCA_004143645.1 Protaetia brevitarsis
CAAAGTTGGTAATTGTCGTGAAAATTACGTAACATTGACTATGATGAAGTAGTTGCGTCTATAGCAGTGGTAATCACAACTATATGTGCTACTTGGGTAACTAAACTAATTACTAACTAAATTAAACGAACAGCATTAACCAACCTTTATAAAAACCCATCCCCTTAGGTTAGTTTCAGGTCAACAGCAATAGCAGTAGAAGGCCTGAAGATGTCACATACGAATGAGGACGAGACGTCGGCCAAAAGCAACTTCAAGACGTGATTTCCGTCCAGAAGCCAAGAAGTGATTTATCAATTATTTTATCAACTAAGACCATCTATCCTAGAAGTTAGTCTGAAGTACACAAAAGCCAAAGTGAGATTCCAGGGGAACAACAACAGATTCGTTCGAGATAAATAAAGGGGTGAAACAAGGTGATCCAATATCGCCAACATTGTTTAATCTAGTACTGGAGGGAGTTATAAGAAGAGCAAAACTAGACAAGAAACATATTATGACCAATCAGATACAACTAATAGCATATGCAGACGATGTTGCAATAACAGCAAATACAAGAGATGATCTGATAAGGGCTATAGAAAGTCTAGATGCGGAAGCACATAAATTCGGTATGACAATAAATGAAGCAAAGACAAAATACTTGAAGTTGGGAAAAGGAGACGTAAAAGCACAAGACTTTTTAAAAACAAAAAGATATAATTTTGAAGCAGTTGCCTCTTTCAATTATCTAGGAGTTACAGTGGGAGGAACAGTGAGAGACAAAGTGAGAGAGAGGATTTTAAAAGGATACCAGGCATACGGTAGAAATAAATTCCTATTGAAAAACAAAATGCTAAGTAAAAAAACCAAAATAAAAATATATAAAACCCTGATTAGACCGGTCATTACTTATGCGTTAGAAACAATGGCAATAAATCGAAAAGAGGAAGAAGATCTGAAAATAATAGAAAGAAAGATAATGCGGACAATATTGGGGCCAAATATAACGGAAGATGGGGAAGTAAGAATGAAAAGGAACAGAGAGATAGAAGATGAGCTGGGAGGAGAAAACATCATAAGATGCTTTAAAGCAAATAGATTACAATGGGCAGGACATATAATGAGGAGAAAACCAGGAGAAATGATCAGGAGGGTAACACAGTGGATCCCACTGGAGACCAGAAGCAGAGGAAGACCGAGGAAGAGATGGAGAGACGCTGTAGAGGAGGACGCAAGGATGATGGGAGTGACGCATTGGAAATCGAAGTGCAGGGATAGAGAGGAATGGAGGAAAATAACAAGGGCAGCCAGGACCCACGACGGACTTAAATAAAGAAAAAAAGGACTAATCCACCTAATGCGGATTTCACGACGCTCAAGCGTCAGCCATAATCCACATGGATTGAACGGCTCGATGATGATGAAGACCATCTATCTACTTGTAGCAACAAAGTGCAAAAAATTTATTATTATCTAAACTGTCTCTACAGATGCGTCATCGTTTGGCGATTCATCCATTGTTAAACGGCTTCCACGAAAAAAAAAGCATTACTTTCAAGACCAATAAAAAATTACTAAAGGCGCTAATATATTTGATTAGTTTTTGTTTATTCTTCAAATTATGATGTGTGAATTCTCAAAACTAAATGATAATTGCAAATATTCGGCAATAAATACCGGTCGATGTAAAAATATACGGTGCATTATTTCATTTCAATATTTTAAATTAGAAATTTACGCATTTCAGGTAATTTTTTTAAATAAACCAGCAGAAATAGATACATAATATATAGGTACTATAATCTCAATATCTGACGTGTTTTTAAAACTTTTAAAACTGTGTATACGATATACAATGTGCATGCGATCGACCCATGCAGAGGTATATTATAGAGAAATATAATAGAAAATACTATGTAAATACCTTAGGTTTGTATTTAGCAAAATGAAACTTGGCTTCCAGTCTACGAATGTACCAACCCAAATAATGCTTTTGAGACCTTTATTTCTATTTATACACACTACTTACAATTAGAGTTATGCTTTCCACTTACTAAAACTGTAATGAATCAGAATAACAGAACATGGTATTACCTTTATTTATGGGGTTTTAACTTAGTTACCTTCACGGCTTTCGGCTAACTCACTCTCTTAGGCTAGGTAATAAATAAATGAATGCAATAATAAAACAAATTAAATCACGTACACCAGCAACACATTCTAATTGTACGACCTACAAGGTTAAATAGAGCCTGTATGTTTAGCGTGGATAGTAGACGAATCTACGCATTAACTGGCCGCTTCGAAGTATGTAAACACAGATGTGCTGTCTCTGTTATTTTAAAATAAAAACTTAGGCTGGATTTATGAATGTGCAAAGTTGAATGCATCTATCATGTATTTGTTATCTTTGCGTAGGAGTAAATTTATTTGATGTTTGAAGTACATATATTTCGAATAACTGTAGTCTTATTAAATGGTTTTAAAAGGTATCTTCATTTTACAATTGAAGTACGACTAGGAACTAAACCAAATAAATAGCAATATCCCAGATCCCAGATCGCTTTGTTTTCGGAGTACCAGGAACTCTCCTTTAGCTCCTCCGTCGGGATGACGTCTATCTAGATGTCTGGTTACTCAGTTTACCTTCCACCCGGATAGATTTTTTCTTGTCGCATTAGACTTGTGTTTCCATCGCCTGCGATGGTTGACACAGCTCCTAGCTGTATCGGATTCACCGCATGATCATCCTAGGTCTCCTGTGTTGCCACGGGATCCCTGGGTCATAATCCTGTGATTGTCTGGCGAGAGGATTGGTATGATCCCTAGCCTTCTCGAATGTTTTTCCTGCGATTCTCAAGATGTACTCGCATACGGGTTCCATCTTGGTAGCCTTTTGGATGGTGTCGTTCCTGACGTACCAAGGTGCTCCTAGGGCCATCCGGAGCGCTTTGTTCTGAAACACGACAAGTTTTTTGATATGACATGGCGCGGCCGTTGCCCAGCAAGGCACGGCATAAGTCAAAGATGGTCGGATAATGGACTTGTGGATCCTGATCTTGCAAGCAGGATCAACTCTTCTAGTCTAGCCGATAATTGGATACAGTGCACCGTTGACGGCGTAGTCTGCATGTGGTCTCCATGTGAGCCTGGAGTCCATGAGAACTCCCAGGCATTTGGCCTCGCACCGCCAGGGCACGACGCGACGCCTTGTTGTATGGTCAGTTCGATTGCGTGTCCGTGTTTGTACCTTCGCATTCCGGACCGTGAGAATAGCATTGCCGCGCTTTTCTCCAGATGAACGGCAACATAATAAAAGTATAATAATAATAATAATAATAGTATAAGTACTGCCAGAGTAGACAAATGCATATACTTTTTTCTTGTTCTAACAAATGGAAACCATCTAAGGTTTCTTTTACCCTCTACCAATCGCCAATTCGTGTACGTTCACTTGGTATATGATGATTACCTTAAAAATCTTTCTTTATTATAGGCGCGCATGCTTCGAATGTATTCACAGAAACATCCGAAGGTCACGAATGCACTGTTATATAGCATCTGACGTGAGATCTTTTCATATTTGTAGTGGACGTTGTAGTTGTTAGGTAAGTACACACACTTCTGTAAATTCAGTCTGCCTTAGTGCTTTCCTCTTATATTTCTCTAGTTATTCACACTTTTTGTAATGTTTAAGACTTGATAATTTAATCTAGCAATTATAGTAATCCTAAGAAGCCACATATTTAAAAATAAAAATGACTGTCGATTAATTGGATAGAAATTCAAAGATGACTTAAAAGCTTACGATAGATAGTTAGATGGTTGTTTTTCATTTAACTATCAATTTTCTCCTTTTCATTTGTTCTTTTATTATTGTTCAGTTGTAGGGGTTATATTTTAATGAATGTAATTTATATTTTAAAGGAAGTCGGAAAATAGATTAAAAAAATACACAAATTTATACTTTTTTTATTCTGATTTTGTTGTAAATATTTCTGAACAGCTTATAGTAATGAAAAACACTATTCTAGTAAAATAATATTTGATTAAATGATAGGTACAGACCAAATCATGAATGTTTGTAGTTACGTCATATTTGCTTACGACGTATGCAGCGTCTGAAACAAATTCAGGCACACCAACCAGGTTTGCAATGAACTGTACGAAATGACAATTGTCAAATTTAATGAGGTTATATGCAGGTTTAACAGATTTTCTTTTATAACTGAAAGGATTGGTTCAGTTTTTAGTCAACGTTGCGTTTTAAAAACAATCATGAGTAATGCAACTAATAGGATTCTAAATAGTGAACTTTTCGATTGACAATCCTTTCGCGATCAGGCTAAGCTTATTATTAAATGTGTTCTTAATGAAATAATGTATTACCGCAATAATGTAGTTCTCATATCAAAATCAATTTGCAAATCAAAATGTAGAAAATATTCAAGCAACATAAACGTATTTAGTGTAATATACGTTACCAATGATTAATTAAGCGAAAGATGATGTTTTTATTTTATGTAGCAAACATAATTTTTAACAAAACATAATATGCAGTAAATTAAATTAAAATATGTCAATATTGAAAGAAAAAAATAGTGCAATTAAAAATATATTTAATTTGTGTCTTCGCTCTCATCTTCTGATCCGCAATTAACTGTCAGAACAATGTCTTCTATGTTTGCTTCACGTTCGTACACTCTTTAATTATTTTCTCTGCGTCATTTATGCAATTTTGCCAGATGTCTGGTGTACAGCTGTCCAAGCTTTCTTGCCACATCCCCAATACTTGTTTATCGCCATAATCATCCCGACCAATATGCTTATTATAACATCCTTTCACATGTGCTTATATCAATTCGATAGCATTGAAATCGCAGTGATACGGGGGAAGTCTTGAAACTTTATGCCCATGTGCTCGAAGTAATTCATCAATAACATAAACCTTAACCATAAATTACTTTACGCACATCCATTTTATTTCTCTCTGACACATCACGTGTTTTGGGCATCAATCGTCGCCTGTACAGGGCTGTTGAAGTACTCGATGAAGGAACAGCAGATTTGGTTTCTTTCTTACGCTTTACGTTGTAGACAGTACCCATAGAAATGCCCAAAGCATTCGCAACTCTACAATTTGTATGTAAGTTTTAATTTAATAATAACCAATTATAATTTACCTCATGGACCGCATCAACGGATATTAAAGGAGTTCCATTTTGCTTTTCCTCCTCGAAATACACTAGTAAACGACTGACCAACTCTTGGCAACAAGAACTAAGTCGTTTACCGGGCATCTTGAACTGTAACCTAAGAAAATGTTTTAAGTATTTGTATGTTTCTTTAACACCTCTAAACTTACCACAAACTAAACAATTACTTCACTATAGCTCTGAAAAGAACTTTTGGTAAAAGAAATAATAGAAGTAAATAAAAATTCAAACCTAAAGAAGGGCAAATAAACTGTAAAAAGCAGATGTCAAATGTCAACGGAGCCGTAAAATGAGTTAAAATTGTGTGGTTGCATGCACTGGAGTAAACATTATGAAAGCTCTTATTTACGCATTACTCGACCATATTCTATCTCACTTCAACTAGTTTGTTGTACTAGTACTAGTTGTACTTAATAAAATATCGACGTATAGCTTAAGTAGCTACGACTTATGTTATATACTTCTATCTCGCTTGTGTATATGAATGCTTCCAATTTTTTGAAACTACGCTTGTCTTTACTTTACCGACCAGTGAATGACGTAACTACAAACATTCATGATTTGGTCTATACATATCTTGGCAAGTGTTTTACGATAATTGAGTTCACATTCTTTCCTTTTTGTGAAACAAATCTTTGTTTTATATTTTTATAGTATAAAATATTATTCCAGGGATAAATATGTTGTGGTTCTTTCTCAAATAACAAAACAAATGAAAACGCAACCACTTCGGTAGAAGGGTTTTATTGTAGACTCAAATTTCTGACACGAACACACACCAACTTCTAATTAGGGTTCAAGAGTTATAACTATGTCGTTCTGTGCAATACAAAGACTATTCCTTTTATTGGACTACTTCATTTCTAACATTCGATCCTGGACAGGTTTGTCAACAATGATGTTCGGGGGTGCACAAGTGGATAGAGTTCCAGACGTAGACTATATAATATCGAATTGTCTATAATGTGAATAAATGCGTTTAAATTTTATACCAGTATAACGCAGTTCAGACCAAAATCACATTATTTTAAACAGTGAACATAAAATGAATTAGGTTAGTTATTGCGATAAATAGTGATCTAGTTTAAAATGTGTATCTAACAAATAAATTGATTTAATGTAACCTAGGAACCTCTGCACAACGACAATAGTTCTTATTCATGTACTTTCTTAATTCTTGCCCTGTTTTATATAATAGATTCCTTCGGAAATCCAAAGAAACTGTGACCACCGTTAGCAGCAGAATTTATCTTGCGAGAGTGGATGGCACTACAACATGATACCCATTGGTATCTTCTTTCACGGTTATTTGAGTTATTTCACTTAAACCTAACAATGTAGTATATAACAAAGTATGTAAATGTTATGGCCACCGATCTTACCTTTTACACAAGAATATCATAGTTCATTAAATGTTTTTAAAACTGCAGGGGTAATTCAAAACTAATAAAATACGTAAAATAAATAAACAAAACACCTAAATTATGTAGATTAAACGGATGAGTAAACTAATTTGTGTAGATACGAATGCAAACAATAACAAACTGCCATATTGGGAAGTTGGAAGTTAGGCTAAAAATTTGGACCCCTATGACTCATCCATTGTCCTTACTCGTTGTACTCTATCGCTATTGACTCCAATAAAACTGAGGATTGGGAAACGACGCACACTGGTTTCTAGTATCTTAATTATTGGCCAAAATTCGAAAAAGAAGCAAATGTTATTGGACACATACAGTGAGGACGATTGGATTGGAACAATTTCATCTAAAATTTAGGGGTTTGTTTTTTTTTAAATGCTGGGGGGTACGTCGACTTCTGTTTTTAGTTAGGGGTTTTTTATGGTAAATTCATGTATACTGTGTGCCCCAAAAAATAAGTTACGACGACCAACTAAATTTTCTTAAGAGCGTTGAGGAACAGCTGATCTAGTCGATATCTGTCAAACATACCCCTTACGTCTTCACTTGAATATATAGGCCTATAAAAATGAGGAGTATTAAAGGTGACATACGATCATCATTTTGTCTTTGTGATACGAAAGGTGTAATTTATGAATTAACGAAGGAGGTACGACTTGGGTATAATAGCAACCGATACATAGTCCACCTGTCCTACTTGTTAGTACCTGAAGACAGTTAAACATTTGGCAATAGCGAAAGATACTTATTAGAAAAAAAGACGAAATATGTACCTAGATGCTATTCATGTTGTTAAAATTCAAAAGGAAACTAGAATGAACATCGTAATTCTTTTACGGTGTTTTTTTCGACTTCTAGGAGAGAATTGCATTACAGATTGTTTTTTTTTTTTAATTAAAAGCTGAAATATTTTATTAAGTTTTAATTTACAAAACATTCCAAACACATTTCATTTAGTTACACAACAACAAAAGCATACAAACTGTATATGTGCACAAACAATTATTACATCATTGAAGTATATATAACCTGGCTTAGAACTACATAATTTCAATATTTCGTTTACGGAAGAGCATAAAATGATTTATATTTTTTTTTTATTGGTTTTGTTTGCTAGGGGTGATGATCATAAGGTACGTTATATAATTTAGTTATCGTGGTTTATAATTAAGTTGTTTCTTATTTTTTAACAAACACAAATGATTACATTCAAAATAAGAGACCCTACAAATAAATTTCAAAGAACCGGTAATAACTTTTAGTCACTTCAAAATGCAGTCGTTAAAATATCTATGAATCAGATGTAAGAACGAATTTCTTCCTTAAATGTATTGCAAGAATTGCGCGATATTTAATTTGTTTATTTTTTTCTAATTCTATCAACAGAATTTGTTTTTTTTCCCCATTTTCGATATTTTATTTACTTATATCTTTAAAGAAAAAACTGCTTTTTTGATATTATATATATATATATTTATTTATTTTATTAAAATTGTTGATAAATAATGTTCCGGTTATTCTGCCCCTCAATTCTAATTTACCTTTACTGCAAATTGCCATAGTAGTAATCATCTATTTCTAATTCATTCTCATCGTTATGTATAACAATGTCCATAATGTCTTCCTGAAAGATACAAATATGGAGAATCCAACACATCATTATATATTTGCAAGTCTATTCAATGCATCTTACATCGAAAAATTTTAAAATGCGAAACCCTTTCTTTAAAAGCTTCTACGCTCTTTCAATGCTGCTACGTGCATAAGCATGATGAAGATTGTAGCGGCGCTGGTTTGGCTGGAGGTGCCAGTCATCTTTCCTCTGGTTCCATATGAAGATGTTATTTGGTGTTGAATCAAGGAAGTTTTCTGTTCAAACGTAGTTCGATTCATTTTAAAATTTTCACGAAATACAGACTCCGAATAATAACTAATTACATTATCCACGTAGCCTCTTATTTTGGGACGCTATTTTCTGGCTAAAACCGTTTTGAGCATATAATTATAGAAGACTTCTTTTCCTTTTTATTTATCTGTTTCAATTCCTTCTTCATCTTCTTTCTCACTACTACCGAATAATAGAAAATCTACAAGTTGCATAACAACTCTACAACTGCAGATATCAATTAAAACTATTTAAAAGGCATTCAAATACAAATGTCATCTATATCTCCACAACCATCAAAACATGTAACATAACCTAACCCTCATCTCTACCGATAAAAACCAAGAAATGATCTCGGCTAGCTAGGTAATTTCAGTCAGCTACCAATTTGAGGAAAGCCCGTTTAATACGCTGTTGTCAAATATCAGAGCACTTTTAATTACAACTTTTACGGTTTCTCTTAGCAACGTATCGCACAGAGGGCACCACGTACCGGACCATTATATCGTTAACTGAAATAACTTGTTTTCTAGCTATTTTCTTTTCAATTTTATATTTCATTATTGCAAAACGGTGCAAATTTTTTTTCTATACCTTTGTATACGACGCTCAATTACATTGTTACTCTTTACGATATTTTATAATTGTGTTTTAAAGCTCAATCTATAATCCAAGCTCGTACAACGAAATTATATATTTTTTAAGATATTTTGTGCAAAAATCGATCATTAAGTATTTCTTATAGTTATATAAACCCGTTTTTTTCGGAACTATTAAAATTTATGCAATCCACCATACATGCACACTTCTCACAGGAAAAATTTTATATTTCATTGTTGCAAAACGGTGCAAGTTTTTTTTTCTATACCTTTGTATACGACGCTCAATTACATTGTTACTCTTTACGATATTTTATAATTGTGTTTTAAAGCTCAATCTATAATCCAAGCTCGTACAACGAAATTATATATTTTTTAAGATATTTTGTGCAAAAATCGATCATTAAGTATTTCTTATAGTTATATAAACCCGTTTTTCGGAACTATTAAAATTTATGCAATCCACCATACATGCACACTTCTCACAGGAAAAATCGGGACACCAGCAATCGAGAATTTTAAAATTTCTTGCGTGTAAATGCAGCTTTAAACAGAAATATAAATAGAGAGAAAAAGGTTTATACATTGGATAAACACATTGGAGTTTCGGTGGCGGCGTTTCCTTTAGAAATACCGAATACGGAAATGCCTATGTAAAAAAAAAATACATAACAACAAGAAGGTCTCCTGAATAGACGGCTTCATTTAGAAATATAATAATGTATTTAACTTGTTTGATGTTCTGTAGAGATAATTTTTTTAAGAAAACATATGGTGATGGGATTTTTAAAATTATATTACTTGTTAGTGCTGCTTTGATATTAGTCACTTATTGTTAGTTCGATTTATGCTGGCAAGTATAACTTTAGCAATAGACAATATATCAATCAATCAACCAGCCTCTTTAGTTTCGGGAAAGTGTGATTTTGATAGATTTATTGACTACACAATTCTTGATGTATTAACTATTATTGTTGGTTAATATTCTTAAATATTGCATTACTATAAGGTTTTTATGTATTAAAAAATTGCCAAAAATAGTTGGAAGGTTATTTATAAAATTCTTAAAGCAATAAAATTAAGTTCGCAAAGAAATTATTTATTTTATTAACCTTGCGTTTATTGTATATTCAAGAAATATATTTTAGCTATGGTCTGTGTAATCCAATGTCGTTCTATTTTCTTGAAATATGGCCAACACTTGGTCTGTTTACAAACTGACTTTATGTAGCACAGGTTTATTAACAATTATTTACAATATTATTGCATTTATATACATAACAAACATCGTAAGAAAGCATATTGTTCGTCAATCTCAGTTAGTGCTAAAATATTTATTTTTGAATTCGATTCATTTAATACTTTCTCATTTCTACTGCCTGGAGCTGTGCTACAGACCAAAAGTGTTTCAATAAAATAGAACAAAGACATTGGATTACACAGGCGATAACTAAGATATATTTCTTGAAAATACAATAAACGCAGGCTTAATAAAAAAAATAATTTCTTTGCGAACTTAATTGCTTTAAATCTTAAAACTGTTTTTGGTATTTTTTTTAGTAGATGTGTATTACTTTAAAGTTTTCTTTCAAGTAATACAATATTTAAGAATTAATTACATAATAAAATTTAATCAACAATAATAATAAGTAATGCATCAATAACAGTATAACCAATAAATCCGTGAAAATCGCATTGTGTCAAAAGTCAGGAGGCTGATTGACATATTGTCTATTGCTAAAGTAAGCAACTAATATCATAGTAATAGGTAACATAATTTTAAAATCCCATCGCCATGTTTTCTTAACAAAAGAATACATAACATACATACATCTACATAACATCAAACAAGTTAAATACATATACTATATTTCTAAATAAAACCGTCTATTCAAGAGGCCTTTTTGTTGTTGCTTTTTTTTTGCATGAATATTTCCGTATTCGGTATTTTTAAAGGAAACGCGGCCGCCGAAACTTCAATGCGTTTATTTTATATACACCCCTTTTTCTCTCTATACATTTATATTTTTATTTAAATTGTTAATCTTTAAATCGCAATAACACACACACACACACAAAAGTGATTTATGGCTTTGATAAGTGAATATATTCTCTCAAAGCCACATTTACATCCAAGAAATTTTAAAACTGACGATTACCAGTGTCCCGATTTTTCTTGCGAGAAGTGTACCTCGCCCTCTTAAATCAAAACACCTATTTTTTTATTTCATTTGAAATTCTGCATCAAATTGTAAGAATGTTTCATATACCATGTCCTATACCCAAAGTCAATAGTTCTCGAGAAGTTTGCGATTGATTTTTTTTCAAAATTTGTGAAGACGCACAAAAAAATTCAGAGGTTTGTTTTTTGGAAAAACGCTCGGACACGTTGATTTTTACTTCTGGCTGAGGTTTTTTTCATGGTACATTCATATACAAAATGTGGGTCAAAAATAAGTTACGACTACCAACTAGTTTTTATAATGAAAATATTTTTATTTCTTTCTTGAATTCTACAACCAATTCCAAGTATGTTTCATCTATTAGGTCCTATACCTAAATTCAATTATCGAGGAATTTACGATTGATTTCTTTCAAAATTTGTGAGTACGCGTGAGTTAGAGTAAATTCATTTAAAATTCAGGGCCTTGTTTTTTTGTAAATTCCTCAAATTCCTCAAATAAAACCTCACTCTGAGAGCAGTCCGTCGGGTTCGAACCTCGCGATTGACAGCCGAGCATGCAAGCCACTCGACCATCAACCGGGCTAAACTTGGTATCATGGAATTATGTAGTAGATTTAAATAATTTTCAGAATTAGGTGGTCCCTCAATAAAAAAGGGTCCTACAATTGAGGTACCCGCAATTCCAGCCCATACATTTACTTTTTTGAGAGAATTGTGTGGGACTTTCCATACTCCAGTGTGGATTTTCTGGTTGTGTGCGACTTGGCATTGCATCTATCCATCATTATTTCGCAAAATTCTGATCTGCGGTTGAGATAATCTTCAATAAATTCCTGAACTAAATGTATTTTGTATGGGTGCCATCTATGCTTGTGTAAGTAGAAGATTTACAGACTGACTGGTCTGCGGCTACTTGTCGAGTTGCTATTTGCGGATTTTCTTTTAAATCGAGTAAACAAATGTCCTGCAAAGTGATTCTCTTTTTTGAAAGCGTATTTTCTTTCCTGTCATTTTTGCCGTCAATTTCATTTTGTTCTGATTGCATCGCTTGTTCTACATCTTCATTTTCCTCTATTGCATTGATGACTAACTTATCAGATTGACTAGATATTTCTTTTTCTGTTTCACGTGCCTCTAACAATCTATCACTGGTCTTTGCTGGCTCAAAAAAATCCGCTGGTTTGTTGCTGCTTTTCCATATGCAGAAGTAAATAGACCAATATGATTTTGTGTGATTACCCGCCTTGGATGGCGGTTTTTCAACCACAGTGCGCAATCCTGATTATAAAAAGTCTTCAAGGGACCAAAGAAGGACACGTCCAACGGCTGAATATGATGCGTGCAGTGCGCAGGGAAGCAAAAAAATTCCATTATTTTTTGTAAAAGTTAGAGCCCCTAACGATTTATGACTGGAGTGCTCGTCCAGAAGGAATAGCACTATTGATTCAAGAGATGCATTAACAAAGTTCTGACAATGCTCCAACCACAAAACGAAAGTATCCTGAGTCATCCATCCTGTTTCGTGAAACAAGCCTAATGACCCTGGAGGTAAAGCCTCTAAAGTTCCTCTTTTCTATTTTTTCTAGGGAAGATGAGAGCAGGCGGCACAAAATTACCTATAGCATTCATACAGCAGACACATGCAACATGCTGACCTCTTTCGGTGCTGGTAAGCGATCCAGCTTGTTTTCTTCCGATTTTTGCAAACATTTTTAACGGTCTCTGCACTGTCGACAAACCAGTTTCGTCCATATTGTAAATACGATGAACATCAATTTTCACCTTCTCAAGTATTTTTTTTTCCAGCGTATCAAAAAAATTTTGAATTTGTGGTCTGTTAAAGGTCATTGCTCTAGCAGCAGATACAGGTTCCGGTTGTCTTAAAGATACTTCCGGATGTCGCATACGAAACCCTCTTAGCCATTCACATCCTGCGCTGCGATCTTTGAATCTATTCGGTATGCCATTTTTAGTAGCATATTCAAATGCAAGTTAGGTACTTGCATTTCATTGGTAGTTATCCCAAACAATCTAGACTCTAGTAATAGTATATGTTCCACAAACTCTTTTTCTTCGGCTTCATTAAATGTTGTTGAAAATCGTCCCAGAACCTTTGGCACAGCCTTTGGCTCTCTTATTGAAGTCATTTGCTCTTCGTCTTAATGTTGCCTGAGGGACGTTGAAGAATTTGGCTGCTTTCAGCTATCCCATCCGACCACTTTTTACAGCGTTAATGGCATTTAACATTACCTCTCCATTCCAGGATTATCTAGTTGAGGTCCGATGATATTTTCTCACCATTCTGCAGGTATAAAAAATCAAAAAGATGTTATTAGCAAATGCGGACTGATTTCAAGTACGTGATTGTAAAATGACATAGTATGTCATTTTACGTTTATGCGTGGGTATGTTATTTTATACGCAATAGCACAAAGTCCTTCTCCCTACCTGTTCTTTTCAGCTGATCATGAATCACAATTTGCTTATGTGCACTTGCAGTATACGCTGCAATGTAGTAGTAATTTCACTTCGAAAAGTACACAGGTTCCCAAAAGAAGACACTTGCACCACAGCACGCCAAAATTTTCTCCTGCCACTAAAACACTCTGTGAGATTAACCGCTATATATCACAGCGACAAACTGGAGAATAGATTGCAAATACGAAGTTTAGATGGCTTTTACTCGGCAGAACATTACTTTTTCGCTAGGTGGCTAGTTTCAAAATAAAGACCACTATGTCATTGTACATGCAATGTCATTTTAGGACACTTTACTCTATAGAAATCTGTTAAATTAGAATTGAAATTTAATTGCATAAATGTACTTATTGTCAGTGTATATCTCATAAATTACTTTACGCACATCCATTTTGTTTCTCTCTGACACTTCACGTGGTTTGGGCATCAATCGTGGCTTGTACAGGGCTGTTGAAGTACTCGATGAAGGAACAGCAGATATAGTTTCTTTCTTGCGCTTTAGGTTGTAGACGGTACCCATAGAAACGCCCAAAGCATTCGCAACTCTCTACAATTTGTATGTAAGTTTTAATTTAATACTAACTAATTATAATTTACCTCATGGATCTCATCAACAGATATTAAAGGGCTTCCATTTCGTTTTTCCTCCTCGAAATACACTAACAAACGACTGACCAACTCTTGGCAACAAACACTAAGTCGTTTACCGAGCATCTTGAACTGTAACCTAAAAAATGTTTTAAGTTTTTGTATGTTTCTTTAACACCGCTAAACTTACTACAATCTAAACGATTTACTTCACTATTGCTCGGAACAGAACTTTTGGCGCAAGAAATTATAGAAGTATGTAAATAAAAATTCAAAACTAAAGAAGGGCAAATAAACAGTAAAAACCAGTAAAAAGCGGCTATAAAATGTCAACGAAGCGGTAAAATGGGGTTAAAATTGTGTGGTTACATGCACTGTAGTAAACATTATTTACGCATTACTCGACCGTATTCTATCTTATTTCAACTAGTTTATTGATACTTCATAAAATATGAACGTATAGCTTAAATAACTACGACTTATGTGGTATTTTTTTCTGAAACCACGCTAGGCTTTACTTTACGATCAGTTAATGACGTAACTGCAAACATTCATGATTTCTACTATATATATCTTATTAAACTCACGAAATTATGTAGCTGGTGTCTGCTTTTAAACAATCAATTCTCTATTAACAGGTACCGAACATGTCAGCAATAGGAAATACTGCTCAAAAGAAGCTGAATCCCACTAGAACCGCAACTTCTGATGTAGGAACCAAATATGAAATCTCAGTTGCGACGCTGGTTGCTGCCACTCTGTCAAATAACAAAGAAATAGAAAATTACTGCGTATTCACCAATATAAAAGAAGCTAAACCTTTCGACGATGTGGTGGCTAAAGTGTGGTTTAAAGGAGATAGTACTGCCTACGCATTTGCCATGCAGTTGAAACATATCGGTAAAGGAGAAACAATCGATGTGGAAAAATATCTAAAAGGTTATAATAGGATATTTAATGCAGGAGGACTTGAAACCATAGAAAGAATTAGTATTGCCAATATTCGTTTCTGCTACTTTTGCATCAATAGAGTTCACAAGGCAGATTACTACACAATACATGGGCGTAATCCGACCAACGAATGGCAGAAATCCGGGCTTTCTTTTTCAAATTGCCATGCATTGACATATGCGAAACCTGTAAACAAAACGGATGAAGATTTCTTGAACAATTTCCATTTGTACTTATGCCAACCTAATAATAATAAAATTAGAGACAGTATAAAGACCTCTTGTAAAATGGCGGATGTGAGCGCTATTTTGAATTATGTTGATGGATTTTTTGAGAAAGACGTACTGTGGAAAAGGGGACTGTCTAAAGAGGTTTTCGAAACGGAATTATTAAAAATTCATCTCTCAGATCACATAATACCTCCCGCAAACATTATTCAGCTCCACTATTCACAAGCTGCAATGTGGCATAAACTGACATTGCAGCATAATGTCACAATCGTCAAGGCTGAAAAAAACATTGAAAAAAGTTTGTATGGATGTTTCGCGCAGGAATTGAATCGCCTGCTCAATAACAGCGTTAACTGGAGCACCTACAAAACAAGTCCTTTAGATCCAAACATCATCAGTGAGTTCAAAAAGCTTTTTACAGCAGGCGTAACTGATAGAATTAGACACTGGATTGATCCCCCAACCACACTAAAAGCACTTGTTGTAGAATTATGGAAATGTCGTGAATTACCTCTTATTTTGAGGAGCGATGACAATCTACCTGTGTTAAAAAGTTATGCACATCTGAATAAAAACTTCATTATAGTAACGGAAAATGTAGCAAGTGAATTAGAAGAATACATTGATTACCAGTTAAAAGTTTTTGCCCACATAAGCGACATTAAAAATCTCGAATTAAGGGATGAATTACTGAAGAACATTTCAGTATCTCTACAGGGCAGGAAGCCAATCAAGCTGCATAGCATCGTAAGTCGCCATGAAGAATTAACAAAAACGTTGTCATGTTCCCACTTAATACACCTAATAAAAACTAGAGAAGCTTACCTAAGTAAAGAATGTTTAGACGGCTACCACGATATGATATTTTTGATAGAAGATCCTACTTCTACCGCGGAATATAATATCATGAGCATTAATAAGGTAATAGGTAATGTAGCATTACGGTGTTCGTCAGAAAAGATTACGGAGTATCGTAAACAAATAGAGGACAATCCAAACCTCAAAAATTGTGAAATCTATCACTGTGTCACATCGTCAAAAAATGAAAATTTCGTTTTAACGAAAGGGAACAAGTCCATACTAAAAGATTTCTTTGTGGACCAAGATGAAGAAGATGTCTACGTTTTAGAAGGTAATCCTGTACCGATTATTGGACCCTGCTTAAAAATCATCCAGCAAAATTATATTCCAAGAATTCTACGCAGTGCTGTGGTATCAAAATCTATTTTTGATTCGGAAACAAAAGGCATTTACTTCTTTTCTGGTGCGGACGTCAGTTATCTAGAGAAGGAAATACGTATGATAAAAGCGCCTAATGATGTCAAGTTTGAAAGTAAAAATATCTTCATCGATGTTGGGGATGAAGATGTAGAAGAATACTGGGAGAAGGCATCGAATTTGTGTCCGTTACTTCATATTCATATTGAAGGCACGAATATGAACTTACGCAAATGCAAAAATTGGGAAGGGTTAGCTGACCACATATTGTATAATGGACGAGAGATCGCAGAAGAAAACGTTTTGACAGAAGTCACAGACGGAATTACCATATTAACTGGGGAGCCAGGCATAGGGAAGTCGTATCTTCTTCAATCGATATTCAATAATCATGGCATGGAAAAGTACATTTTGTTTTATAATTTGGTCGACTACAGTCGTGTCTTAGAAAAAAATAAGTTGGTACCGTCTAATATCTCATTAGATTTCCTGTTGAATCAGTCAAAAAACAAACGATATAAGGAGCTTCTGTCTGCTTTATTCCAAAGAAAAGATAGGATATTATTACTTTTAGATTCATTCGACGAGGTATTGCCTATCTACAAAGAAAACGTTTTACATTTTATACGAAATTTAGCTGCTGCCAATGTACAAATAATTATTGCCTCCAGAACAATTGCAAATTATATCCTCATGGGCAATTTCGAGACTAGAATTTTGAAGGTAGACTTTTTAGGAGCGAACGCTTGTAGAGAATACGTTAAGAACTCCAGGCTTAATGAAGAAGTACTAGAGAATGTCCCAGATGAATTCTCACGAAATCCTCTATACTTAAACCTTTTAATGACTATTTCTGAAGGTAACGTAAATTTGGAACGTTTCAGTAGATTCATTTTATTCCAAAAAGTCATAGAAATAAAGATGGAACAATATTTCCAAAGGAATTTCTCCAATGAGCATGCGCCCAACAAAGAATATCATTTAAAGCCTGTTCGGGAATTGCATTTTCAGTTAGCACTGATGAGGATACTTGGTACGGATAAAGTTAAAGAATTGCTCGAATTGGAAGACAAAAGCGAACTGACTAGTGAATTGAAATTAGGCGTGGTTCTGTCTATCGATAAAAAGGGTATCCTACATTTGTCCATGAGACATTCGCTGAGTATCTGACAGCTGATTGGATAATCATAAATAAGACAAACGACACTGCCAAGAAAATTTATCAAGAAATGAGAAAACAGAGGAAACTGTATATCTTAGATATCCTTTGCGAACATATAGAATTACATAAAGCTGTCTTAACACTAAATAAAGAACAAATGAAAATGTATGCCACAGATCGCTCACATTTGGAAAGAACTGACGCCCTAGGCCGAATGGCTATTCATGTGGCCGCTGCACATCAACCAGAACCTCTTTGGTCCGCCATAGATATTATCATTTGCGGTATGTGCAAATTTCCAATCAATTTCACACAACCTGATAGTCTCATGCAATGGAATTGGGTACAACATTCATATCAGGGACACGATATACATTATATGCTGTTTGAAAATGTTTCAATCCTAGTATGGGAAGTATATGTAAACTGCATAGCACAAAAATTACGGATAGATAGCGAATGTGTAAATCTCCTTAGCGATTATGACGTAACAAGAATGTACCGGTTAGCCGTAAAAAAGTATAGCATAGACATGATCCGTGATTTGCTTTACATTGAAGACATTAAATATAATGGTATCTATCCAATATTAGCAATAGGTATGTTATACTTGAACAATAACAGAAAAATGACTCCCCTACACGTCGGATGCATATACGGCAATGTGAAAGTAGTAGAAAATAATCAGGTGCATGCTGTAGACAGTTTTGGCTGCACACCACTACATTATAACGTTATGAATGCAGAGGTGTGTATAGATACTACGAAAATGTTACTAGAAAACGGTTCAAAGATAAATATCAGAAATCATTACGAAAAAACGGCTGTGCATATAGCTGCTCATTACGGAAATGTACGTATCACGAAATTGTTGTTGGAAAACGGGATTCGCGTCAGCAGCACAGGAAAAGATATGCTAGATCTTTTATTCCTTGCAGTTGACGCACTTCGTTATGATGCCAGTGAAAAGAGTTCAGAAATCGTAGGGTTAATTTTAGAAAACGGCGCTGACGTCAATGGCATAGACGAATCGGGTAAAACACCGCTTATGCTCGCTTCTGAAGGGGGTAATGCAGACGTAGGGAAGATACTATTGCAAAAGGGTGCCAACATCAACAGTGCAACAACAGATGGTAAAACACCGCTTATGTTCGCTTCTGAAGGGGGTAGCGTTTTCATCGCAAAGACGCTATTGGAAAACGGTGCTAACGTCAACAGCGTAACTACAGATGGTAAAACACCGCTTATGTTCGCTGCTCAAGAGGGTAATACAGACGTAGTGAAGATACTATTGAAAAAAGGTGCCAACATCAACAGTGCAACAACAGATGATAAAACACCGCTTATGTTCGCTTCTGAAGGGGGTAGCGTTTTCATCGCAAAGACACTATTGGAAAACGGTGCTAACGTCAACAGCGTAACTACAGATGGTAAAACACCGCTTATGTTCGCTGCTCAAGAGGGTAATACAGACGCAGTGAAGATACTATTGCAAAAAGGTGCCAACATCAACAGTGTAACCACAGATGGTAGAACACCGCTTATGTTCGCTTCTGAATGGGGTAGCGTTTTCATCGCAAAGACGCTATTGGAAAACGGTGCTAACGTCAACAGCGTAACTACAGATGGTAAAACACCGCTTATGTTCGCTTCTCGAGAGGGTAATACAGACGTAGTGAAGACACTATTGCAAAAAGGTGCCAACATCAACAGTGCAACAACAGATGATAAAACACCGCTTATGTTCGCTTCTGAAGGGGGTAGCGTTTTCATCGCAAAGACACTATTGGAAAACGGTGCTAACGTCAACAGCGTAACTACAGATGGTAAAACACCGCTTATGTTCGCTTCTCGAGAGGGTAATACAGACGTAGTGAAGATACTATTGCAAAAAGGTGCCAACATCAACAGTGCAACAACAGATGATAAAACACCACTTATGTTCGCTTCTGAAGGGGGTAGCGTTTTCATCGCAAAGACACTATTGGAAAACGGTGCTAACGTCAACAGCGTAACTACAGATGGTAAAACACCGCTTATGTTCGCTGCTCAAGAGGGTAATACAGACGCAGTGAAGATACTATTGCAAAAAGGTGCCAACATCAACAGTGCAACAACAGATGATAAAACACCGCTTATGTTCGCTTCTGAAGGGGGTAGCGTTTTCATCGCAAAGACACTATTGGAAAACGGTGCTAACGTCAACAGCGTAACTACAGATGGTAAAACACCGCTTATGTTCGCTTCTCGAGAGGGTAATACAGACGTAATGAAGATACTATTGCAAAAAGGTGCCAACATCAACAGTGCAACAACAGATGATAAAACACCGCTTATGTTCGCTTCTGAAGGGGGTAGCGTTTTCATCGCAAAGACACTATTGGAAAACGGTGCTAACGTCAACAGCGTAACTACAGATGGTAAAACACCGCTTATGTTCGCTGCTCAAGAGGGTAATACAGACGCAGTGAAGATACTATTGCAAAAAGATGCCAACATCAACAGTGCAACAACAGATGATAAAACACCGCTTATGTTCGCTTCTGAGGGGTACGTTTTCATCGCAAAGACACTATTGGGAAAAACGGTGCTAGTCTACAGGTAACTACAGATGGTAAAACACCGCTTATGTTCGCTTCTCAAGAGGTAATACAGACGTAGTGAAGATACTATTGCAAAAAGGTGCCAACATCAATAGTGCAACAACAGATGATAAAACACCGCTTATGTTCGCTTCGGAAGGGGGTAGCGTTTTCATCGCAAAGACGCTATTGGAAAACGGTGCTAACGTCAACAGCGTAACTACAGATGGTAAAACACCGCTTATGTTCGCTTCTCGAGAGGGTAATACAGACGTAGTGAAGATACTATTGCAAAAAGGTGCCAACATCAACAGTGCAACAACAGATGGTAAAACACCGCTTATGTTCGCTTCTGAAGGGGGTAGCGTTTTCATCGCAAAGACGCTATTGGAAAACGGTGCCAACGTCAACAGCGTAACTACAGATGGTAAAACACCGCTTATGTTCGCTTCTCGAGAGGGTAATACAGACGTAGTGAAGATACTATTGCAAAAAGGTGCCAACATCAACAGTGCAACAACAGATAGTAAAACACCGCTTATGTTCGCTTCTGAAGGGGGTAGTGTTTTCATCGCAAAGACACTATTGGAAACGGTTGCTAACGTCAACAGCGTAACTACAGATGGTAAAACACCGCTTATGTTCGCTGCTCAAGAGAGTAATACAGACGTAGTGAAGATACTATAGCAAAAAGGTGCCAACATCGACAGTGCAACAACAGATCATAAAACACCGCTTATGTTCGCTTCTGAAGGGGATAGCGTTTACATCGCAAAGACGCTATTGGAAAACGGTGCTAACGTCAACAGCGTAACTACAGATGGTAAAACACCGCTTATGTTCGCTGCTCAAGAGAGTAATACAGACGTAGTGAAGATACTATAGCAAAAAGGTGCCAACATCGACAGTGCAACAACAGATCATAAAACACCGCTTATGTTCGCTTCTGAAGGGGATAGCGTTTACATCGCAAAAAGACGCTATTGGAAAACGGTGCTAACGTCAACAGCGTAACTACAGATGGTAAAACACCGCTTATGTTCGCTTCTCAAGAGGGTAATACAGACGTAGTGAAGATACTATTGCAAAAAGGTGCCAACATCAACAGTGCAACCACAGATGGTAGAACACCGCTTATGTTCGCTTCTGAAGGGGGTAGCGTTTTCATCGCAAAGACGCTATTGGAAAACGGTGCTAACGTCAACAGCGTAACTACAGATGTATGTAAACACCGCTTATGTTCGCTTCTCAAGAGGGTAATACAGACGTAGTGAAGATACTATTGCAAAAAGGTGCCAACATCAACAGTGCAACCACAGATGGTAGAACACCGCTTATGTTCGCTTCTGAAGGGGGTAGCGTTTTCATCGCAAAGACGCTATTGGGAAAACGGTGACTAACGTCAACAGCGTAACTACAGATGGTAAAACACCGCTTATGTTCGCTTGTCGAGGAGGTATACAGACGTAGTGAAGATGCTATTGCAAAAAGGTGCCAACATCAACAGTGCAACCACAGATGGTAGAACACCGCTTATGTTCGCTTCTGAAGGGGGTAGCGTTTTCATCGCAAAAACGCTATTGGAAAACGGTGCTAACGTCAACAGCGTAACTACAGATGGTAAAACACCGCTTATGTTCGCTTCTCAAGAGGGTAATACAGACGTAGTGAAGATGCTATTGCAAAAAGGTGCCAACATCAATAGTGCAACAACAGATGATAAAACACCGCTTATGTTCGCTCTGAAGGGGTAGCGTTTTCATTCGCAAAGGACCGCTATGGAAAACGGTGCTAACGTCAACAGCGTAACTACAGATGGTAAAACACCGCTTATGTTCGCTTCTCGAGAGGGTAATACAGACGTAGTGAAGATACTATTGCAAAAAGGTGCCAACATCAACAGTGCAACAACAGATGGTAAAACACCGCTTATGTTCGCTTCTGAAGGGGGTAGCGTTTTCATCGCAAAAACGCTATTGGAAAACAGTGCTAACGTCAACAAGCGTAACTACAGATGGGTAAAACACCGCTTATGTTCGCTTCTTCAAGAGGGTAATACAGACGTAGTGAAGATACTATTGCAAAAAGTCTGCAACATCAACAGATGCAACACAAGATGGTTAAAACACCGCTTATGTTCTGGCTCTGAAGGGGGTAGGCGTTTTCATGGCAAAGACACTATTGGAAAACGGTGCTAACGTCAATAGCGTAACTACAGATGGTAAAACACCGCTTATGTTCGCTGCTCAAGAGGGTAATACAGACGTAGTGAAGATACTATAGCAAAAAGGTGCCAACATCGACAGTGCAACAACAGATCATAAAACACCGCTTATGTTCGCTTCTGAAGGGGATAGCGTTTTACATCGCAAAGACGCTATTGAAAACGGTGCTAACCTCAACAGCGTAACTACAGATGGTATAAAACACGCTTATGTTCGCTGCTGCGAGGGTAATACAGACGTAGTGAAGAACTATTGCAAAAAGTGCCAACATCAATAGTGCAACAACAGATGATAAACACACCGCTTATGTTCGCTTTTGGAAGGGGGTAGCGTTTTCATCGCAAAGACACTATTGGAAACGGTGCTAACGTCAACACGTAACTACAGATGGTAAAACACCGCTTATGTTCGCTTCTCAAGGGTAATACAGACGTAGTGAAAGATACTATTGCAAAATGGTGCCAACATCAACAGTGCAACCACGAGATGGTAGAACACCGCTTATGTTCGCTCTGAAGGGGGTAGCGTTTTCATTCGCAAAGACGTATTGGAAAACGGTGCTAACGTCAACAGCGTAACTACAGATGGTAAAACACCGCTTATGTTCGCTTCTCAAGAGGGTAATACAGACGTAGTGAAGATACTATTGCAAAAAGGTGCCAACATCAATAGTGCAACAACAGATGATAAAACACCGCTTATGTTCGCTTCTGAAGGGGGTAGCGTTTTCATCGCAAAGACGCTATTGGAAAACGGTGCTAACGTCAACAGCGTAACTACAGATGGTAAAACACCGCTTATGTTCGCTTCTCAAGAGGGTAATACAGACGTAGTGAAGATACTATTGCAAAAAGGTGCCAACGTCAACAGTACAACCACAGATGGTAAAACACCGCTTATGTTCGCTTCTAAAACTGATAGGTTAAGTATCTTGGAGATACTGTTAGAAAATGGTGCAGCTTTAACGGCGCAACAATAAATTGTAAAACACCACTTATGTTAGGTTCTGAAGAAAAATATCGTGAAGAAACTATTGTATAATGATGGCCATCAGCGTATGTTTATGTTGGAGCTGTCATAAACGATAAGAGTGGTGATAATAGATTTACACGTTTCCTTTGCTGTTATCAAGATTGATTGGTATAGGCGTCAGCAGTTTAATTAGTGAAGAGTTTGCGGCAGCAAAAAAGATAAAAACCATCATAATAGATTTGTTCTTCACAATTTATGAGATGGTGTGGCTGCCAAATTAAATACGACACGTAAGTGACAGTTTTAATTTTCATTTATGCAAATTGTATTAATTTAGGGTTATAAATAATAATAAATAATTTAAAGAAAAACAAATTTTATATTCAAATTGGGTTGCAACAAAGATATGTTTTAAACAGATTGGGAATATTTGTAGCAGTTTGGTTACTTCTTCCAATATCACTTGGTGCCATATTTTTTTAATATTATAGTGTGTATATGATACACGATGCTTTCTTTCACAATAATGATATTCCCTCTTATGTTGTATCACATACGTTATTAATAACGTGTACGTTATCAACAAATATAACGTATTTACGTTATTTCAGTGTGAAGTGGTATGCTGTATCCGATAAGTGTACGTTATAAAATAACATGCATTTTTGAAAATGAGTAATGACTTCAAGAATTTGTTGGCTGTTGGTTTATTAGAGCAACTTTTAACTGTTAACGATAACACTACCTGTGAAATAGGTAATCAAAATGTACATTACATAAAAAGATTATTAGTGTTTTTGTAGGAATAATTCTGTAATTGAAATAGACCTGAACCTGACTTGCAAAATTCTTTGAACTACTTCTTGACATTTTCATAAAATTATTTATAGGTAGATTACTAGAATACGGTGTGCTTACCTAACAAATACAACCATTCATACAGCAATAAAGATAAACACTATAATAGCACTTAAACGTAGAATATTTGTTCAAACATGAAAATACTATATTTTCGAAGTATATTGGTTAAGGATTTAACTATTTTTACGCACACAATGGTTACCAGAAGTGCGTGAGACAAGATTTTTAGGTGACGGGAGAACAATCTGTTGTAAGCTGAATAATTCCGGAAGGAAATAATGGTCTAGTAAATATAAGGCACGTGCAAGTCAAATTACTAAAAATTCAAGATGGAAAGCATTATTAAACAAAGATATGGAACTTCACGTAAAAGTATTCGCAACATCTGTCATAAATATATATGCTTATATTATTCTACAAACTTGTTTTTAATAAACACAAAAAAAACAAAGAGTTTTTTATTATTTAATTTTGACTATGTAGGGATACTAGCATTTAAAAGGGAGGTGACGTATACAGTGTGTTCACGGGAACATTCTACAATAGCTAACTTTTTTGTTTTCAAAGATACAGAGTCGGTTAAATGGAGAAAGTTCGTGCACTTTTCCATCTGCATTTCGTGCTATGGTATAAAAAACAAAAGAGCGCTTGATTGCTAAGATACGACTAAAGAATGTATTTTTTTAAATGGGACACCCAGTATATTTTTCCATTTTTGAGTTTCTCTAATCATTGGCTATAAGAAAGTATTAAACGACTTTTCTGTAAAATCACGTTTACGAGAGTTATAAAGAAAATCATGTTCAGTACATTCGAGGTGTTCAAGAAACATTCTACAATAGCTAACTTTTTTATTTTTAGAGATACAGAGTCGGTTAAATGGAGAAAGTTCGTGCACTTTTCCATCTGCATTTCGTGCTATGGCATGAAAAACAAAAGAGCGCTTGGTTGCTAAGATACGACTAAAGCATGTATTTTTTCAAATGGGACACCCAGTATATTTTTCCATTTTTGAGTTTCTCTAATCATTGACTATAAGAAAGTATTCAACGACTTTTCTGTAAAATCACCTTTACGAGAGTTATAAAGAAAATCATGTTCAGTACATTCGAGGTGTTCACGAAACATTCTACAATAGCTAACTTTTTATTTTTAGAGATACAGAGTCGGTTAAATGGAGAAAGTTCGGCACTTTTCCATCTGCATTTTGTGCTATGGCATGAAAAACAAAAGAGCGCTTGGTTGCTAAGATACACTAAAGCATGTATTTTTTTCAAAGGGACACCCAGTATTTTTCCATTTTTGAGTTTCTCTAATCATTGACTATAAGAAAGTATTCAACGACTTTCTGTAAAATCACCTTACGAGAGTTATAAAGAAAATCATGTTCAGTACATTCGAGGTGTTCACGAAAATTCTACAATAGCTAACTTTTTTATTTTTAGAGATACAGAGTCGGTTAAATGGAGAAAGTTCGTGCACTTTCCATCTGCATTTTGTGCTATGGCATGAAAAACAAAAGAGCGCTTGGTTGCTAAGATACGACTAAAGCATGTATTTTTTTAAATGGGACACCCAGTAATATTTTTCCATTCTTTTAGTTTCTCTAATCATTGACTATAAGACAGTATTAAACGATTTTCTGTACATCAATCGTTTACGAGAGTTATAAAGAAATCCATGTTCAGTAAGCATTCGAGGTGTTCACAAAAACATTCTACAATGGCCAATTTTTTGTTTTTTGATGTTACAAAATATACATGACGGTGTAGATAGACACTTTTTGTATTAATCGTGTTTTTAAGTGGTGCCACTTGCAATGTAATCTTCACCTAAAATAACGGAGCCGTGTTTAACTATACTAATTACACAAAGGAAAGCAGATAATTAAACGAAGAAAAAAAATGTATATATTAAAGTAAAAAGACAACAAGAAATGTTTTAAATTTTTGCTTCAAAATAACTGCCATTAACTTTCTCTGCACAGGTTTACCCTTCGCCCAGATTACTGCGTACCTTCCGCAATGTTTGTCAATTAAAATCACGAATACACTGTGTAATTTTGATTTTTAAATTTTCCAAAATCAACGGTGGTGTATCATAGACTGTGTTTTTAATAGGCTCCCACAAAAAGAAATCCAAGGGATTTAGTCGGGTGACTAGCCGGCATATATCGGGCCTCGATTTGCCGATCCAATGATCACAATGCTGGTTTACATTTGTGTAACAGCAAGTGCACTTATGTGCTGGTGCTCCGTCGTGGTGGAAAATTATTTTACGAGCGAATTTCTAATGGTAGATGTTCCAATAAGTAAATAAATCGTTCTGTAGGAAGTTTAAATACCGCACAGCTGTTAATGTTTCCTTCAATAAAATGTGGTCACAATGAAGTTTTCTATTCACCACACCATACATTAACACTGTCGGTTTGATGCCGCCACTACTTGAACAATTATTTTCTGGTTTTTTCTACGCCCACAGCGTGTTTGTTTTTCCATTAAACATGCCGCAATTGGAAACTTTGTTTCGCGTCGGTCCATAAAATATTTTTATGAAATCCAAGTCTACTTGCAAATTTGACATAAACATTACAAAAATTTCTCTACGTTGTGCATCTCAGATAAAAGGGCTTTGTACTGAATGAATTTGAATGCTTTGTATTTGTGTTTCTTCAAAATTTTTCATGCACGTAACCAATTGACAAATTTAACACTCCCGCGCAGCATCTCTCAACCGAAAACGAAGGATTTTGATCAAAAAATCCCAAAATAATAATTTCCATATTTCATTAGAAACATAGCGTTTCTGCCTGTCAAAGGATCCCGTAGTTCGCAGTCTATGACACAATTCGCAAAATATGTGTGTGTGGAATACAACCGCTGGGTGTTCTTTGCGAATACATTCGGGCTGCTTCACGACTGTTTCCATTACACACATTATAGCACTTTATCATTTCATATTTCTCCTGATAGGAATACATTATAATAAGAAATTATAATTTACAATTTTGACATACCACGTCAATTACAGTGTTTTGGAAATGCTGTTTCAAGCGGCTAAGGCTACTATTCTTAAGTGTGTTTCCCATTTAAAAAATACATGCTATAGTCGTATCTTAGCAACCAAGCGGTCGCCATTGTAGAATGTTTTGTGAACACCTCGAATGTACTGAACATGATTTTCTTTATAACTCTCGTAAACGTGATTTTATAGAAAAGTCGTTTAATACTTTCTTATAGTCAATGATTAGAGAAACTCAAAAATGGAAAAATATACTGGGTGTCCCATTTAAAAAAATACATTCTTTAGTCGTATCTTAGCAACCAAGTGCTCTTTTGTTTTTCATGCCATAGCACAAAATGCAGATGGAAAAGTGCACGAACTTTCTCCATTTAACCGACTCTGTATCTCTAAAAATAAAAAAGTTAGCTAATTGTAGAATGTTTCGTGAACACCTCGAATGTACTGAACATGATTTTCTTTATAACTCTGTAAACGTGATTTTACAGAAAATCGTTTTATACTTTCTTATAGCCAATGATTAGAGAAACTCAAAAAATGGAAAAATATACTGGGTGTCCCATTTAAAAAAATACATGCTTTAGTCGTATCTTAGCAACCAAGCGCTCTTTTGTTTTTCATGCCATAGCACGAAATGCAGATGGAAAAGTGCACGAACTTTCTCCATTTAACCGACTCTGTATCTCTAAAAATTAAAAATGTAGCTATTGTAGAATGTTTCGTGAACACCTCGAATGTACTGAACATGATTTTCTTTTATAACTCTCGTAAACGTGGATTTACAGAAAATCGTTTAATACTTTCTTATAGTCAATGATTAGAGAAACTCAAAAATGGAAAAATATACTGGGTGTCCCATTTAAAAAAATACATGCTTTAGTCGTATCTTAGCAACCAAGCGCTCTTTTGTTTTCATGCCATAGCACAAAATGCAGATGGAAAAGTGCCACGAACTTTCCTCCATTTAACCGACTCTGTTATCTCTAAAATAAAAAAAGTTAGCTATGTGTAGAATGTTTCGTGAACACCTCGAATGTACTGAACATGATTTTCTTTATAACTCTCGTAAACGTGATTTACAGGAAAAGTCGTTTAATACTTTCTATAGTCAATGATTAGAGAAACCTCAAAAATGGAAAAAATATACTGGGTGTCCCATTTAAAAAAATACATGCTTTAGTCGTATCTTAGCAACCAAGCGCTCTTTTGTTTTTATACCATAGCACAAAATGCAGATGGAAAAGTACACGAACTTTCTCATTTAACGCTCTGTATCTCTAAAATAAAAAAGTTAGCTATTTTGGTAGATGTTTCGTGAACACCTCGAATGTACTGAACATGATTTTCTTTATAACTCTCGTAAACGTATTTTACAGAAAAGTCGTTTAATACTTTCTTATAGTCAATGATTAGAGAAACTCAAAAATGGAAAAAATACTGGGTGTCCCATTTAAAAAAATACATGCTTTAGTCGTATCTTAGCAACCAAGCGCTCTTTTGTTTTTCATTGCCATAGCACAAAATGCAGATGGAAAAGTGCACGAACTTTCTCCATTAACCGGACTCTGTATCTCTAAAATAAAAAAGTTAGCTATTGTAGAATGTTCGTGAACACCTCGAATGTACTGAACATGATTTTCTTTATAACTCTCGTAAACGTGATTTTACAGAAAAGTCGTTTAATACTTTCTTATAGATCAATGATTAGAGAAACTCAAAAATTGGAAAAATACTGGTGTCCCCATTTTAAAAAAAATACATGCTTTAGTCGTATCTTAGCAACCAAGCGCTCTTTTGTTTTTTATACCATAGCACAAAATGCAGATGGAAAGTTGCACGAACTTTCTTCATTTAACCGACTCTGTATCTCTAAAATAAAAAGTTAGCTATTGTAGAATGTTCTGAAACACATCGAATGTACTGAACATGATTTCTTTATAACTCTCGTAAAGGTGATTTTACAAAAGTCGTTTAATACTTTCTTATAGTCAATGATTAGAGAAACTCAAAAAGAAAAAATATACTGGGTGTCCCATTTAAAAAAATACATGCTTTAGTCGTATCTTAGCAACCAAGCGCTCTTTTGTTTTTATACCATAGCACGAAATGCAGATGAAAAGTGCACGAACTTTCTCCATTAACCGACTCTGCATTTTGAAACAAAAAGTTAGCTATTGTAGAATGTTCCCGTGAACACCTGTGGTATAATAACCTTGTATATACCCAAAGATGTAAAGTTTTTAATACTTCAACTGTATACAACATTGGCTCAATGTTCTCCTGTTCCTTGGTAGCACGTTTCTGCTGTTCCAATCCAAGCCTCTCTCCTCTAAGCACTAACCCATCACGTTGTTCCACTTTAACTTTAGCATGATCTCCCTCTTATTCTCTTCCTCTGTGACTATGTTTACCTCTGCTCCTTCAGTCGAATTAAGTGTCCAAACCACGTTAGTTGTTTCTCTATACTGTTTTGGATCGGTTTTAAATCTGTTCTTACTACCTCGTTTCGAACTCTGTCTCTCTTTGTGTTGCCTTGGAAGATGATAATAAATAAAAACACTTCACTTATTAATTTTAACCGGGTTTTACTTCACAGCACCGACCATACATTCAACATAACCTAACACACATCTTTTATGTGACTGTTCGCGTTAAAAGTAACGTTAATTTATCATACTGAATTGGCAGGAATTAGCACTTTCTCTTGTAATTAATTTATTAATAATATCCTTGACAGCGTTTCATTACAACAAATATTTCGGATTTCTTTAGTTTTGACATTTTTATATTTTATTTATTCCTTGAGTAACTGAAGTTTGACTCTGTAGATGGCGCTTGTTTAGATATTTTTGGCGTGAAATAGTCAATATTTATAAGTAATAAAGCGGAATTCTTTTAATATTTTAATCTTTATGTTCGCTTCTGAAATGAATTTGTATAAATAGTTTTTTTCAAAATCAACGACTCTACACTACTACCACACTAACCGCTACGCTTGCGTCGCAATTATTCTTTCGGAATCACGCATAAAGCTGTCTCCGTTGTTAAATGTTTCCCATCTCTATACATTTTTCCTCTAATAACGTTTTAGTTTTAACACGTGGGATAACATATAGTGATACAACATACGGAAATTCATTGCAACCGTTATGATGACGCTTGCATGTTATACGTTATGTTATTTTTAACGTTCTACGTTATTTATAACGTAAATGATACAGCATAAGGGGGATTATTTATTAAACAGTTATACTTAACAACATTCTCAGCTATATCTGTACAAGTTTCTATTGCCATTCCTGAAAAGTGTTCTCGCTAAAGTATTGTCATGGTTTCATAAACTGATGTTATTTAATTGTATCAGATATGTTGAGAATGTTAAGTCGTCCATCTAACAAGTATTAAAATAAGGCTGACGGTTTTATGTTCTGTCTTTATCTCTTTGATTATCGTAAGCTCCAATTTGAATGTTTGACGATTTATAATTAGCATAATTTTAAAACAATTGAGAAATGATCATTATAGTTAAGAAACATTGTGCCAGATTGCACAGGGCAATTTACTCTAATATATTTGCTGTCTATCGATCCAATGCAGTTAGGGAAAATCCAAATGTTATAATAATCCTCTTTTCAGAAAGAATATGTAACGGTTGAAGTAGTTCTAATATATTAATTTAATAACTTTTCTGACAATTTTTTAATTTGTTGAAACTCCTATTCAGGGCTAAAGCGCCAAACTTCTGAAAAATTGATCAGTTGATAAATAAGTACCTACGATTCATGCTATTTATATGTCATTTCCAGTAGTGTATTATCTAATGTCTGTTTTATATCTTTTAGGAACACTAGTAGGAGATAAATGGAGAAGTTTGCGTGGAATTCAGAACTACATAAACATCTATTCCAACGCCACAAAGTGGTTCCTAGAAAAAGAAGTGTTTCAAAAGCCTTTAGTTTCTAAAAGATTAAATTACAGCAACAAAATCCGAGGAAAATTCTTTTGATGAGTTAAGTTAATCTCAAATGTCACAAGATGGAAATGATAATCAGGCAATAAAAAATGAAAGCAGCCAATCTTCACCAAACTTACTTGGGTACACGAACATCTTGATTCCGTGCCTCAAATTGGCGATCAGCGATAAAAGATATAGGTTTAGCCATACTACAACTAGAAAAGGAAAAAATAGGTTACTAACAGCAAAAAAAAAGTAACAACATGATGTACAGGAAATGGAAGTAATGAAATTTACTCAAGACACGCAATACCGAGTTATAGTTATATATCTAGCTGATGTTACAACAAGAAACTTTTTATAATGAAGCGAGAAAACATTTATTACAACCTCGTGAATTGCAGTAGAGTAGTCTCAATATAAGAAATACATATTACGTCAGCATAATGTCAACGTAGAATACGCGAACTGAAGCTATCAGTGGCGGAGGTGATTTAAATTGACAGAGGTGCTTGAGAGAAAATGCACGCCAGTAACAGAAGTTACTACAGAAAAATAGTAAATCAAATTAATATGTAATAATAATGTTGAATAATTAATATTATTATTAAATTAGTTATTGGGTACGTCAATATTTTAGAAATCGTTCGTAAACATATTTGGGTTAATAGAAATTACATAATAATTATAATACATCGTAATTTTCAATGAACAAAGAATGTTTTTAGATACATGGAACATGCACTAAGAAGTTAAAAATAAAACATTTAATTTTGTGCTAAAATTATTTAATTTTAAATAAATATAGTATTTATTTGTTTATGTTCAAAAAAAATAAAGCACCAAAAACCATCGTCATTTATTCAAGGAATAAATATGAATATACAAAGTACAATGAACGATACTATATAAGGTGAAATATTATAATCAACTACACAAGTCCTTTCTAAAATACTATAGCACTGGATTAAGAAAATAAACTATATTTTACAATTAAAATAAAACTAAGGGGTGTCTTTAAGAGTTAAAAGATCACGACACTGTATTCTCAGCATCATCGTCATACTCGTCATCATCATAAAAATCTTCATCAGTTTCTGATTCGCCAGTGTTCTCACAACAATTACCACCTCATCTGTTTATCATATCCAACAGGTGCTCCGTTTCCAAATAGTCTTCTACAACTTTATCAACGTGGTTACAAACGAATTCCCATTCTTCACGAGTTATAGAAGCAAAATTTGTTTCTAAGCTAATGCCTCCACATCGGCTAACTTAAAGTAACATTTCTTGCAGCGACCCAGTTTTTTACCAATAGCCCTATTTCCTCATAGGTTTTAATTCGGGATGGTACGGTTGGCAGCCTTAGAACACTATGCCCATGAGGATGCTAGTAACTTATTAATTATAAATTGTGGCGTTTCATTTTTATTTTTCCATATTAGTTCATTAAGCTGCTTGGTTTTGTAAAGCTAGAATCAAAGAATATATTCCTTGCCGTCTCAACCACTTGATCATTTCAGCCTTTTTTGTTCCAGAAGTTGGTCATAATGAAGTTTACATTATGATAAGACGCATTGTCCACTATCAAAACACTTCTAGTGGAAGATTAGGCACCAATTGTTTTGTCACCCATGTTAAAAATTTGTCGCATTCATATCATCGTGATAGTCACCTGATTTTGTACCTTTAAGAAAAAAAAAAAAACAAAGAATTTAATGGTGCTTTCATCTTAGAAATATTCATAATTCTTTTTTCAGAGCATTTGAGAACAAAAATATTAATGATTACATAAAATTAATATATACATTCAAGGTATACCATAATATTAGATGAATAACGAAGTTTTCATCCATTAATATAATAACTCTCTACAATACAATACATTACTAAATACCTTGATCGAAACATAGGAATCCGTTATCTATGAAGCCCATTTTACCACCAGCCTGCACCATGATTAAGCGCTGCCCTTCGAATAGTTACTTTTTTAAGAGTACGTTTTGGAATGGGCCGTGTTCGGGTTGTTTCTGCCAGGGGCTACTAAAAGAGGTAGCTCTTCCTGCAATCTACATCCTCGGCTTTCTTGACAATACTTCTGTATGTAATGTCAGATATTCCGTTGCTGGGCAAGTAACCTCTCTTTATAGTGCGACAAAGGTATTATTTGAGCATTATTTGCAGCTCTTTTCCTTCATAAATTTTAATACATGCGCGCAATGATTTCCCTTCCCTGCTATGAATTATTTTTGCCTTTCACGCCAACTTTCTTTGGTGTTGATGCGACTGTTCAGCCATCATAAGCTTATAACTGATTATAAAAGAGATTCTTATAAAAAAATCTTATGCAATGCAGTCAACTTTCCCACTATCTTATAAACGAAGTATGAGATGTCTGAAAAAGACACTTATTTATATGAAGTCGGTAACCACTAATAATAATAAATAACACACGGTAAAAAAAGCGATCAACTCCCACAAATTCAGAGACAGACACCAATTTGATTTTGAACAGATGGCGAAATTGTCGACTGACGCGCGCCGCGGAATTCAAACACCCCTATAGCTGGAGTAATGGACTCATCCGACGACTCCAGCGCCCAAAACGGATATGACGTAATATGTATTTCTTAAATTGTGACTACTCTACTTGTAATTTATTGAGTTAAAGCTTTATTATAGTATTGAAAGCATCGAGACTCTGAGCTTTAAAGTAAAAAATGTTGATTTAAGTGTATTTTTGAAGCAATTATTTTTTTTGTTGTCAGTTTTTGTCATCATCTGCTCGTGTATCTATTATGTTTTTGTAAAGCATCTTTATTTACTTACCCGATTATAATTTACTTCATTTCTTATTTGCACTGTCAAAGTTGTGTTTAAAATGATAAAACTGTAAAGTTAGCAATCAATTAATGTACTTCTATTACAACATCAATTTGTCACCTTTTAAATATTTTATTTAAAATAAATTGTTTATATTTTATATTGCATATTCTTTTATTTTACTAAGCTTTTGAAAAGTTGTTCGTATATTATACATTAAAAGAGCGTTGGATGGCTCGCACGGGCCAGAAGTATATATTCTCCCTCCTTACTAACCTAACCTTAAAGGTATGCAAAAAGTATTCAAGCGCTTTTGTAAATTTATCGAATAAAACATAACAAACGACACAAAGCACATTGAGTTATTCATATAAGTGTAAACAAGGGTACAACAGTTGGCCCTATTGGCACGTTGAATGAACTTTTGATAGGTTGGTACCCCACTAATCATGTTGGCCCAATTCATGTCCTATCACTTTTTTTTTTTTAATTCATGGTGAAAATTTAGGAAAAAAGTATTAATTTACAAAATGGAGAAAATATATTTTGACGAGTCTGTGCAGTTTTACGGTCAACATTAACCATCACTCATCAATTATATTTATAGACTTACTAAGCTCTCAAGTATAAAATATTTCTGCTAAGTATTTGAATTTAGTCTAAACCCCACAAAAATACAAAAACTGTTTCGCAAAGTTAAGAAATGCATTTTGTATGTTCACGCAATTTTCGGCACGATTTCCCCAAATCTTGCACACAAAATCCCTAGCGCTTGGCACAAAATTTTGAGTACTAATCGCAACCCTGAGTGTACAGTCTCGGAGTAAAATATAATGGATATTCCAAGCGTAAGCGGACGTATGTATTTTTCACGAAGAATGGGATCGTTATTTCTATTTTCTATCTTTGTTTACTTAAGCGAATGGCTTGTTTTAAAACATTGCCTACTATGATGTACATATTTTTCAGGAATAACTTCTTTATTATATTTATCATTTCATTTTCATTTCATATTCGTAGCAGTAAAGCAATGTATAAAATATAGTGATGTATAAAACTGCTTCTTTACCTACTAACATAACCGGCTATGATATATGACAGAAGCCGGTGTCTAAATTAAAAACTGCATTTGATTCTAAATTACAATAGGACAATGCTATTTCCTATATCAAGCAATAGATTAAGTTGTCCAGGAAGATAACCCAATATCTTTCAAATCAAACCACCTGGTATCAAATTAAAATAAAATAAATTCGTGGAACACCAAAAATTTACTAAAATGAAAACTAATAGCAAGCACAATGCTTCTATTCACCCAACCCGAGGTGATTAATAAAATAAAAATGAAACAGCAAACTAGAAAACCAGAAATGAACAAATTATAACGAGAGAAAAAAGAACTAAAATCTATCTTCCTGCACGAAATAATAGATGATATCTAAAATGTGTACACAACAATATAATAACAATTATTATTAAGCGAGTTCCCTGATGGACGAAATAAAACAAAAATAATACGAATTAAATTACGATATAAAAATGTAATACAAAAAGGCAGCAAAGAATTAAAAAAAATTACGTCTACTCACGCTTGCGTCTGCCAAAGAACTCCCTTGCAATCTCGACCGTTGCGTACAACGAAATCGCACAGATCAGTCCGCCAACGGACAAAATCTCAAAACATAATAACATAAACTATGCAAGCGAACGCAAAACATTTAAATAAATGAAATTGATTTAAAAAAACTGAACACTTAAATAAATAAATTAAACAATTGACTCATTAACTTAATCTTATATAAAAATAAAATCAATATCTGTGAAAATTCTCTCGAAACATTGACAAAGGCTGAACGGAGTAAACATGACAAAATCTATGCAACTCAAAACAAAAACTCTCGCGAATACTGAGTGTCTGTCCACAGCAGTACGTCCAGTTTAGTTTAAGTTGTGGTGAGGAGTCTAGGAGAAGTTTACTTTAATATAATGAATTATTAATATATAAAGTAATCATTAATTATTAATTTAAACCTGCATTTTATATTTATACCTATCACTGCTGTTCGATTTTGGGACAAAATCAAATTTTGTATTTCCTTTGAAAAGATATTGTGAAACTTTTGAGGTAAAATCTTTGGAACTAGGGAATGTACAATCGAAATATTATTTTATCTTCTTATTATAATATTAATAAAAACATACCATTACTATAAACAATGAAAAATATTTCTAGAGCTTTTCGTTCTAATATCTGATTAGCCTGGCTGGTAGTCGAATTGCTTGCACGCTTGGCTATGGGTGTGGAGTCCGAGCTTCAAATCTCGCTCTGGTCAATTACGATAATCGGTTTTTTCTTTTTCCCGGGGTCGTATATGTTTGCTTTAGGGAGGGAGTTTGGCGTTACTACCCTTTTAAAAAATCGTGGTTTGAATCCTCCTCGCCTATTACTTTTCATTATTTTATGTAAGAAGGAAGCCGAGCGAATTAAAATGGATATGAAATCATCAGAGATCAATTTGTATTCAAATATATAGCATATTTGGGTAAACTGCACGGAAACAAGCGGATTAACTACATTACTACCAATTTCTCTGCATTTAATTCAATTAATTGGCACAATACCCCCACTCACAAATAAAAGAATATTAATATCTTATTCAATATCGTTTAATATCTTGCATTAAGGGCGTCACAACTTAGTAATGGTGCAGAGTACTGAAAAAATGTTCATTCAAACGGAGATATGCTTTCTGATTTCAGATTAGCTGAAATTTTTAATGTTTTTCATGCGATCCATTTTGTACTCTTATTATTTTGATACTGCTGTGTACTGACTGATAATGAATTGCAAAATGAATTTAACATGAAAATGTAAATATTAGTTTAGCTCAACGGATAAATTTTTAAAGGGCGCTAAAGAACATTATCTCAGATACCCTGCGAATTAGGACTTGAATTAACCACGAAAAGCAAATTTAAAGTGAATGAATAGACTTTCTTAATTACCCAAAAATTGAAAAGGTTTTAAATTTAAATTAATTAACAATGATGTTTATTATTTTTAATTTTGGTAAAATTACAAAATGGCAGAAAAAACCGTGAACTGAGGTTTGGCCATAATAAAAACTGCACTGATTTATTCCAATGGACAATGTTATTTCTATACAAAGCAAAGATTAGTTTGTTCAGGAAGATATCAATTTTTCAATTTCAATCACGTGGTTTCACAAAATAAACTAATTAATGTGGATAATTTCTAGAAAACAATAGAGTAAAAACTAAATGCAGCACAATGCTTTATTCACCCCCCGAGGTGATTGATAAAAAAAAACGAAACAGCAAAAATGAATAACGAAAAATTAACTCTTTAAACTAAATGAGAGAATTAAACTAAAAATTCTCCTGCACAAAATAATAAATGATCTTATATCTATAATGTGGCACACATCATATTTTAACATTATTATAATGAATTCCTGATGACTACATAAAGACATACAGAATTAAATTACGATATCAAAAAATTACAAAATGGCAACCAAAATTTAAAAACAGTCTACTCAACGTTAATAGTCGAACAAGGAACTGCCTGACAAAACTCTTACAATCGTTTTTCTAACGAAAAACTTGCAACGCAGTTCGTACAAAATTTCACCGACAAAATTAGTAGAATAGCGTTAAATAATTATGATGCCAAACAATAGACATCCTTAATGAAGTGAAGTAATTTAAAAAAACTTAACACTAAAAAATTAAATCAAATAATAAACTCTTTAACCTAATTATACAAAAATAAATTACAATTTGTGAAAATTCTCGTACACGCTGAATACCGAACAACGGAGTAATTGACAATAAAAACTAGGGCAACTTAAAATAACTCAGGCGTATGGGTGGCCTAAACTACATAGTAATTGCTCACGCTACGGAGGTCCGTAAACACTACAAACGTTTCATCAATAAACATACGTGAGTCAACCATCCAGAACCCGTAAGCATGGCCAGTTTTTAGGAGCCCAATGTTGAGAGGCACGGTCTGTCTGCCGGGCCTATGACGTTTGCCTTTCTTGGGTCATCTTAGTTTGTACTCCGAGATGCAGGTATATTGTGTGTTGCCGGATGGAGTTACCACACACTCTCCTACCGAAGCAAATCCTGAAAGAGGAATTGATAGCCGATGTAGCGTTAGACTCGAGAGCCGGTAATGCACTTATGTCAGCATGCCCAAAATACGCGCCGATTTTATATTTAATAGACATACATGGCGCTGAAAGTATTAACTACTATAAAGGCATACGTTGGCATAGATTAAAAGGCTTATTCCACCATACCAACAAAACCCTTATTGAACGGTAATGAAATTCCGATGTAGGATTTACTGGATCTTCCGTTCCCAACAACTCGGAAGAGTTACGAAACAAACAGAATGGTGATACTAAACTTCCAGAAATAACAGATGTATGTGGTGGAGATGTCTTGTCCTAGGAACTGAACATAAAGGAGAAAGCATCAGAAAAAAGAACTAAGGGTAAGTACGCGATTTACTTTTCAATTAAAGTTACCTTGATGGTTACACTATTACTTATGCCCAATAATTATTGGGGTTATGGCGGCATAACGACGACTCTGAAAATTACACTCCGGAAATCAAAAGAGATAAATTCTAAACATCTACAGACTCTTACTTACGCGATGCAGAAGCAGTGTCTTGGCTCCCTTCGGATCCCCGGGCTCACGACTCAGCCATAACACTAGGGCTTGACTTGGTGTCACTGACCATTGGTTTATATGGAGTGAACACTTTAACACGCGGGACGTTTTGCGAGCTGCGACCCCTCCACAAGAACCCCTTATCTCGTGACCACTATTCGTACATATCAGGTATTGTAGTGTTATATTCTTGTGAATTCTTTGTATAGATATATTGATTACATAATTATGTGTTTTAATAAACACAGTGGGGAGCGATCTCGGCGGCGGACGCAGCATGCTGTAGACATTGGCTGGGTCGTTTCCCCGCGTGAGGACCCGGGAATTGCATGGGATTTTGTTGCGCTTACTGGTCAGGGAGGGAAAGGAAAAAAAAAAAAAACAAAAAAAATAAATAATAAAATATAAATAATAATAATAATAACCGTTTATTGGTCACAGAAAAAAAAAACCAATTAAACAGGACAATACCAAATAAATGTACAGTGTTGTAAAAACAAATTAAATAGAAATAATTCACTTAACATAATCTCAGTCTAATATGAATAAGACCTAATTAAGAAAATAATACCATTAATAAAAATAGAGAAAGAAAGAAAAATCACAAAATCTAGCCTAATAAATAAAAATACAAAACGAGTGAAAGATATTATGACAGTTAAAAGAATGCACGCCTTACTTTGTTTTTAAATAAATTATTCCCCGTCAAGTGTTAGCGTTCTCACCATATGTGTTAAAGGACTTTTCGCAAGAGGTTGCTTTACACACAGGTATAGCAAAAGTATCAACTGAACGAGTGCGTAAGTAGGCAATTAAAATGATTTCGATACAAATAGAGAGTCGGTCGATTGGTCACAATTTTTAATTAATGTTTTCTCTCTGCGTTGAGTTAGTGAATTATAATTATGTCTTTGTAAAGTTGTTCATAATCTGATCCTCGTGGGGATAAACTCCGCCATTTGTAGGAGAGGAACTTTAAAAACCGCTTCTGTTACTCTCTCGAGCGAGATTTGATAAGGTAGTAGGGTACCATATTGTGCAAGCGTATTCCAGTTTTGGTTTAACCCGGTTGTGTAAAGTGTAATTAACTTTGTGTCTCCTTAAATTCTCTGCGATATTGCGTATCTTGTAAATCCAAAGCCTTGGATGCAGAATTGCACATTCCAGCACGTGATGCTTGAAAGTCGAATGCGAGTTAAAGGTACTCCTAGTCCTTTATTTGCTAATCTGGGCACAGGAGTATGACTTATGAGATAAGATTATATATTACATTTCCCCATCTTTTACGAGACAATCGCACATTATTATGTTCATGCAGTATTTATTCCTGGCACACCAATATTGGTGCTATATTCTTTGAACTAAACAATCAGCACTGGAAATGCGAGCAAAAACTTTATATCATCAGCGTTACGCAAGTAACTTTGGTATCTAGCAGTCGAAATGTCATTTAATATGTATTATATAGCAAGGCTAAGATTACATCCTTGCGTACACGGAATGGCGTAAACGGGTTTGTTTCAAACTGTGTTAATATTCCGTAGCGGCCGTTCATACATAATCCTTCTATTATCCACGCAAACTATCGGTTCTTTACCGTTGCAGGCGTACAATCAGAATGTGGCGCTAGTACATATAACTTATAGAGGTTTGCAACCGTAATACACCAGAAAACTATGGCTTCGTCATTTCAGAATCCCATCTTGTGGAAATCGAAAGAAATGTAATTAATCTATAACTACGCTTATTATTATAGGTACCTTTTATTCTCATATGCAAAAGAAGCGTCAAATTGCTCAAAAATAGAAATACTAGATATTTACGCGTACTAACGTAAACGTTCAAATGCAAAGCAAATATGGATAAGCTACTATACTAACACGTGCATGCAGCACAGACTATAATAAATAGAGAACTTGACAAACTATGCGACTAGATTGCTTCATCTATTTCCCCGAAAAACTAGCATATACTTCACGCATGGCGGGAAATTCGATTTATACGGTCATTATTTTACCTGGTGTTACTCATTTTGCAATTCTTTTTTAAAAGTCACTTATTTTAAAGGCTGTTTTATTACACAATTCCAAATACAAAATATAAACTAAAGCTACACTACAGGTTTATATTTGTATACACTTTTTAAAATAAGGGGTGAAAGATAACATGGCAATGCCTTCTATACAAAAATTAAGTGACGTAGTCCGTGGAAAATCGCGAGCAAGACTCAAAATGAAAAGACAAAAGGGTGGCACTTCCGTTTACAAACCTTCGAATAAGTGGTGGTATTGCGGCATCATTTAAGTGCCAGCCGGCTCGTCGGGCGGGGTGGTTGGTAGAAATGCAAAAAAGCTAATAATTTCGGCCCACCTGCTTAGGATTACTTACTCTGTCATGCCCCTGATAAGCGGAATCCACGGTGATAATTTGAAATTGAGTTGTTAAAACTGGTTGCAAGAAACTTATACACAAAAAAATAAAGAATGAATTTACTAATAAACAGTTAAACTTTTTAATAATGTTAATAAAAATGTTGGTTTATGACAAAAAAAATTCAAATTACTAAATTGATACTTCTATCAGTAAACGTTAGATAACAGTGTCAAATAAAGAATAAAATTACGTAAATTCAAGAAAATAAATATGATATCGTATCAGTAAATGTAATAAACGACATAAAATAAGAAGAAATATTGGTAACATATAGCAGAGATCCTACGGTTAGGATTCAACACGAACGCTTTGCCAACGCACGTTTACACACGTTGTATAAAAAATTTCTTAGGCTAAAGTTAATTTTAAATTTAAAAGTTTTACAGTACAAAATAAAATATTAAATAAAACTAAATATTGCTTGATATTTAGTGGTATGACCACCCTGCTATTTACAGCGCGCGTATTTAATCCGGTGATGTTATTAAAATATTTGAATCGTTAATAAAAATGAAAGCATTTAATATTAAGTTACTTTTTTCTGAAGTAAATGATACCTCGATCCTTGTATAACATAAAAATTTACAGTACCGTTGAATAAAATAATTAAAAAGTTGATCGGTGGTTATTTACTAAAAACAATTTTAAATAGCAAAAATTACAATATAAAAAGGAAACGTGCAACTTAGTCTTGTTCTCAAAAGCTTTACGGGCTTGGAAATTCCCTCCTATCCGAACAGATCGTAGCCTTGGGGCGACTTGGTAATCCCGCAGCAGATGGTCCACTGACTCTTCTAAGGGAGGTAGGTAGGATTCTCCGAAGGGACTTAAAAAGGTTCGCAGAAGTCCTCAGCCGCACGGTGTTTCAAAATCTCACATTATAACGATGGGGAAAATTCCAAAATTCAAAAATAAAGGCGGTTAAAAAACCCTCTAAAAACCAGAAACCTCAAAAATTAGTGATTTAAAGAAAGAAACAAGATCTTGCTTACCGTTAAATAACAGAGTTTTACAACGAAGAGAAGAAAAGACAGAAATGGCGTTGCAGAAGCGTGGGTTCTCAAATTATATCTCGATTTATCGACCACATCCGCTGTGATATTCACAGAAAATTCCACACCAAACACGAGCGAAGTATACAGCCAATGAATATTTCAAGCAATCTTCCAATATTAATATCCACAAATTATTGTGAAAATATCCAAATTTCAAAGATAGGAAGTAATACTCGTGAGAACGCCTCTAAACAACAACCCAGAATGCCAGCAGCGGAAGGAAGCGGGAAGCAAGAATACGTCATCCAACCAATCAGAAGACAGATAAATAAAATAAGGAAATACTGACATCGAGCTGCCCTCTGACGTCGAAAAGAGTAAACACAGAATAGAGATGATCTGAAAGACGGTCAATGGGCAAAACTAACAGATCTATCGTATGCGTGGGAATCGATAATACCGGCATGTTGTAATACAAACATACCTTGCCTTCCTAGAAGTTGAAAACGTCATCTGTCAAAAACGATTGTGAATTGAAGGAATTTACTAAAATTGAAAGGAAATTAAACGAAATCTAAGACCGTATTAAGTATGAGGAACTTATCTGTAAAGTAAATGAGAGTAAAAGATTAAATTTAGCTAGACCGCACTAACATGGGAAAGAAAACACAATTTGAAAGCCAATTAAACGATAAAGTTTACGTTGTGAAATTACACGTAGGAGCATCTCTGAAGGTTAGAGGACGGAAATAAAGTGAAAAATAAAGTTACAAAAATTATCGAAAAAGGACTAGCGGAGAACTAATCGAGGTAAGCGAAGCAAAAAACCGTAACATACAATCAATGACGAGATTTTAGCTAAGTGGGAGGATGATAGACAGTACCTTACAGTTTTCCCCTACTGTAGAAAAATGGATCATTGAATTATGCAGGTTAATACTTGATTTCTTGAAACTTGAAACATACAACGACTACCATAAGTCGTTGTACACTACTTCATGTGGGACCTGCATGAATGTGCCGCGCCTTTCTCTCATTCATCCCGTGATAAGCAAAAGATAGCGATGGTACACGGATTATTCACACCTTGGGAAGGATGTTTTCTATAAAAGCATTATATGGAATTGAATTTGCCGCTCTGTTATAAGAGCGACCAATATTGATCCTGTCTGAATCTGAATTTTATTATACCTTTGTAGTACGGGGGATTTTTAATAATCATGAGCACACATTATGTAAATTAATTATGAATGCCTATGATCTATTCGATCGTATCATTGAGGGAAATTATTATCATCAAAGGATGAGAACATACGTCAGAAATATAACAAATTGGTTTCTTTCACAAAATCAATGTAATAACCTATTGTGTTTGTTAAACAATGTTAAAAGTGATTGAATTGTTATGGTTAGATTGAAATAAATTATTCTGCGATGTACATCAATTAATATTATTATTACCAGTATTTATTACAATTAATCTATCCATTTTGTCATATTTACAGAATTAGTACCTCTCTTATCGTATTTATAGAGGCATCAGGGTTTAAATTCATTGCATATAATACACTATAAAAAAAGGTCATTTCTTCTAACAATTGAGGAAAAAATGTACTCTTCTTCCAACAAATGATCATTCCATTATTACAAACATTTGATTATTGAAATCATTCGATTATGCCCATCATTACAAAATTGCTTCGTGTGCACATGCGCAAAACAATTGTAGAACAACGTCAGACAAAGAAACTCCTTTTCCATCTCCCTTCATCGGCGAAAACTTTTATCATTGGTTTTATACGAGACACGCAATATAGTAGTATTATATATATGGTGCTATCCCCTGGAGTGACTTTCCTGTTTGGTAACATACCACACACGACACATAGTGTAACCTTAGTATCTATTAATTTTTATGCAGCTGTGAAAAGAAAAAAAAAGCGCTTACGTTACGATATATAAGTGCAAACGCTAAAAATACGTTTCTTAGTAATAAGTACCCATGGTTAGATGTTTGGGAAAATATCCGAAATCATATGTAAATGCACAGTTACGGTTCGTAGTATTGTGAGACGAGTTCGTATTTATAGTGGTCGCTAGTTTTATTCGGTAAGTACTTGTATATGGTAACTTAACTGCCTCTTTCTTTTTGTACTGGTCTTGCATATTTAATTATTATTTTTTTTGATCTCATGTAAGACTCGATAATTCAACATAATTGCGAAATAAAACTTCTTGAGGGTAGTGGTCTATAGTCATAATAAGTCTATAAGTCATTATAATAGTGACATTTCGACACATTAGGACAACTACAATTTTAAACCAATTCGCAATTATATACAGTGACCGGCAGAAAGTGCCAAGCATATGGGAATTTTTTCATCTTTGAATTTAGTAAACGTTTTGTTTGCAAATTACCCCTACCGAGAATCTAACTGTATACAAGCCAGCGTCAAAAATATGAAATTACGCTAAGGATAAAGTACCTCAGTTTTTGAATTTAGAAAATTCTTCCATTAAGAAATGTTGTTCTAAATTCAACGCTATATCTAAGTTTCCCTTAACTTGAGCAAGAAATGAAATTTAATCGCTTTTTCACAATTCGCCCCTATTCCAATTAAACCGAGCTCTTTTTCTATTACACATACATATTCTATGTGTAAAGTTATGAAATAAATTGTCAAGGCATTGGTAACTGGCGAGTAGGCAACCAGATATACGTAAAATTGACGTATGGCATATTCTGAAATTTTACCATTATTAATATTTTTTATTATTTATTTCATTATTAATTAAGGTATTTAAAACCCGTAATAAAGTATATTAGTTGAATAACTAAAGTAATTGTCTTTTCAGTAACTACAAAAAATTGTATACGTATTAAACCAGTTTATCCTCCTAAAATCTAATTGAATGGTTAAAGCAGCCAACAAGCTCTACACTGAGAAAAATATTTAATATTCATACATAAAAATATAATTATCATAAGTAAAAAATTCAACTGAATAGGGGACAAAAGCAGAAATTACTTAGCACTAGTAAAAAAGAGATCCTAAACACTTATACAAGAAGCAATCTAAGTTACTTACGGTCTGTTTCATACCGGTAACTTACGAAGTTACTTATGATAATTAAACTGAAGTAGTTAAGCCAAAGAATATATGAAGTTGCAGTAAGCAAAGATTTTCCTTTTGTCAAGTAGTAGGTCTATTGCTGTGAGTGAACTATTCTATAACAGCTATCACACCTTCATAATTAATACAAGCTATTTAGATTATTTGTGATAAGGAAAGAGTATCATTAATGCACGTTCACTAAATACCTTATATATAAAAGGTAATGGTATGCTACAAATATGCAATATACTTACTTTAAATTTGTTGTTCAATGATGGTTAGTGCACGAAGCGAGGATACCTTTCGGCATATACACGCGCTGCCATCGCCATATTTTTTTGACATTCACCCATAATCGTCAATATGTCTAATGCTTCTGCATTAGAGCATGCCATATTAAAGAAATAATTCAGAAAACTTGAACAACAAGAAATAACAAAATAACGCGTAACAGTAAAGCAAACAACAACAAAGAACCACTAATAATGAAAATTCAACTATAATAGGGAGACTACAAGTTTGACACTTCTGGATCTGAAACTAACATAACAACGCTATTGCTTTGAAAACTGTGAAACTTTCACAGCTCACTACAAGAAATGTACTAAAATTTTCATAGTCGAGTAAATAATGGCTGATATATTGAAAACAACTAAGAATAGATATATGCATCCCTTATACCTATCGACAAAAAAATATTTCTGCATTGAATGGTATAATTAGGAATATAATGTCACATTTGAAGGAAATCAATGAATTTTATAAGATTAAATGTATCCCAATTGACAATCGATTTATAAACACTCTTTCGACAGAATTTGGTACGGACAATTATTTTTCCTGAGCACTAGTATCTTCAATGGTTTGCAAAATATGGTACGTTTTCCAAAAAGATGAAAACATCAAAATTTTGCCAAAATCGTAAATATCTCAAAAACGGTTGAATTTAGGGATAGAGAGCTTTAGTGAAAATCTGTAGAATTCATCAAGGTAAGAAAAGACATGATTCCATTTAAAATAAGAAAATTGCTATCCACTTCCGGTGTAATGGAACGTTTCCGGAAGTTGTGGTATTTTTTACTACAGCATTGCTTCCAGCGTAAAATTCTACATCGATTGACATCAGGGTTTGGTATACATATTTTTGATAGTTTTTGAGATATTAGCATTTATTGCCCTAAAATTACTAATTTCCAAGTATCGAGTAAATAAAATATTTTTTTCCTAAAAACACTCTGTATATTATTTTTTAGAATGACGAGTTATCCTTTTTTGCATTGTTTGGTTTCCATACCTGAGATATTTATCATTAGAAGTTTACCAATTATTAGCAAATTTTATGTAATTGTAATTATAAAATAGTAATAAGCCATAATTATTGTGCAACAGCATTTTTGCCTGCTTATTAAATACATCGAAAATAAGTAAAATTAAAAAAAAACTAAAACTATTATTCTGAAAGAACATTTATATTTGACATTTTCGAAGACTTTTAATAGTTTGTTCCTGATTTATGTTATCAGTCTGTATCGCTTAATACCTAGTTTAATACAAAAAGCCAACATGCTGCATTGTTTTTGGAGACTCCATGTCAGAAGGCTCCCCTACAAAGAAAATACCTGATCTAGTAAGTGAACAATATTTGAAATATTGTGGGTGTATTTAGGATATCTGCTTTAATTTCCCTTTGTATTTTATTTTTTCGCGGTTTTTATTCATTGCAAGTAAGTGTAGGTATCTAATCATTGTTACAGTCTTCATGAATGTAGAATAAGTCTAAAATGTTATTTGTATATGTAACTTTCAATGTTTTTCTTATTTGTTTCGATTTACAATATTTTACTTGTTAGAAGAAAATGTGTGAAGGAGTTGACAGCATTAGGACTTACTATAAAAGATATGACTTGTTAATACTGCATAGGCTTATCACTACGTAATTTGGTAAATTACCAACAATGGATATCATTTGTTTGCTAGCACATCTCATGACCTACTAATATCCAATATAAAATGTACGTTCTATATGACTAAAAGTTACTATTAGTGAGAGACTAGTGAACGTTAGATATCTCAAACATAAATATTTAAATAGGTTCGGCAAATAATATACAGTGTTTTGTAGGAAAAACTCATTTTATTTGTTTGAAACTTGGAATTTAGGCATATTTTTAGCAATTTTTTGCAAGAAATCTTAATACTTCAAAAACTATTAAGAATAGGTATACCAAACCCTAATGTCAATCGATGTAGAATTTTGCGCTGCATTCAATTCTGTAGTAAAAAATACCATGTTCCATTTAAAACAAAAAAGTTTTGTTAGCTTAAAGGTATCCACATTGGAGGCGCGTTTTTGAACACCCTGTACGTGATTCAGTAATTATTGCTATAACACCTTATAACTACGTCCACTAGAACCACTGAATATCTGCTATCTCATCAAATATTTGATTTTATCTGAAAGAGTACAAACGAAAATGAAAATATCTCAAAAACGGTCGAGTTTAGGGATAGGGAACCTTCATATAAACTAGTTGCAAATGACTCGCCAAATTCATTAGACCGATAAAAATTATACCATTCCATTTAAAATAAGAAAGTTGATATCAACACCATGTATACCGAAAGTGCTATAAAGTTGAAAATATTTTCCTCAAATAGATCACTGTGGGCCACGACTACATTGTAAGTTTCAAAATCAAATTTCTACTAGAAGTTGAAAAAAATCTAATGTCCCAGTTCGGTGGGACACCCTGTATACATATCAATGACACCCTTCGTTTTTTCAAAAAGATAATATAAATTAGAATTTACAGAGAATAATTTTCAATTCTTGGAATATTAATTTTTTTATTACATTCAAAACATTGAACAATTGAAAATAAGCAGTCATCAACATAGCTATGTTTCAAAAAAAATATCGCACCACATTTAAAAAAAATGTTAAATTAAACACTTTCAAAATTAATAATAATCATAAATGAAATAATAGGTAATAGACAAGTACTCATCACGCCAGTCTTTATAACGGTTTAAGGCTGCACTCGCGGTGGTGGGGAGAGGTTGTCAAATATGACTTTTAAGCAGCACTAGGATGTGCTGGCCTCTATAAACTGGTAGGGACAATATTGCTTCAAGTATTATTATCGCACTTAAGATGGTATCAGAAGCGTTCCTGATTAGTGTGTTGCCTATTCCACCCCAAAGGCGAGAATCTGACTTTGAAAGCATCTTGTAAGCATAAACGTAGTTATGTAGTTAAATAAATAAGATAAATCTCCCATAACTAACAGCTTCTTGCGGGTTTCGCCGTGTGTGTGTGTAGTATTCCCTCTTTAGTTTTCTTGACCATAACATCCAGGAAAGGGAGATTTCCATTTTGTTCTTTCTCCATGGTAAACTTGATGGCTGGGTGCTGTGAGTTTATGTGTTCCAAGAACTGTTGTAGTTTTTCTTCTCCGTGTTGCCATATTACAAAAGTATCGTCGACATATCGCAGCCAACACTTGGGTTTCATATCGCTGGAACTTAGGGCTTCTTCTTCAAATGCTTCCATAAACAAGTTGGCTATTACAGGTGATAAAGGACTTCCCATTGCTGTTCCGTTCTTCTGCTCGTAGTATTTTCCTTCATACAAAAAGTATGTCGTGGATAAGCACAGTTTCACTAATTCAATGATGTCTTCTTGTAGTCCAAGTTCTGGAAGTAAGGCCAGTGCGTCCTCCGTGGGTATGTTCGTGAATAGCGATATAATGTCGAAATTGTAGGTTCAGTCTTCAGCGTAGACAGAATATCCACGAAATGTTTCGAATTCTTCACATACGTTGTCAGTTTGTCCGGTATATGGCTTTAGTAAGTTAAGCTAATATATTTCGACAAATCGTAGTCGCGGTTGATCCAATGTTGCTTACAATCGGTCTTAATGGCACTCCTTCTTATGTATTTTTGGTATTCCATACAGCTTTGTGGTCTAGCGGCTCTTGGTAGCAATCTGTTCTGCATCTCTTTAGGTATCGATGAAGTCTTTATGCTCTAAGATTAAGTATTTTTACTATACAGTAACGTAACGACACAAAAGAAAATCGGAAGTGTACGGAAACATGAAATTAATAATAAAAAAGAAATTATGAAGAATAAGTATAGTAATAATTTATAATAGGTACTAACTTCTTACATTTCTATTAAAATATTAAATTCCTGTATTTGTAATGAATGATTTATTATTAATTATTATTATTAAAAGCATATTGAATTTTTAAATGAAAAAGAAAAACACTTTATGGAATTTTTATATTAATGTAATCATTACTAGCAGTTTTCCAAATATTTTGGCAGCAGTTAGAAAACATATAATACACAGTTGGGAAACAAATAGATAGTGTTATAGAACTAGACTTTTGAACTATAAGAAAGTGTTGTGCTATTGTGCAAGTGTGCGCCAGGCTGTCGCCTGCTTAATTCGTTCCACCACCTGCGGAGTAACGAATGGCGATGGACCCCTTTTTTTTCCCCTTTTCTATCGTACTTTTGTGTAAATCAAGATTAGCTGTAACTTTAGTTTCTTTTATAATTTCCAGCCGCTTAGATTTTAAATTGTTTAGAATAAGTTCTTTTTGGCAGTTTTATTGAAATTTATAACCAATGGGATGACACTGACATGCAATGGGTTTCATCTTAATGGTTACGTAAATCAGATCGCCCGTCTCGATGGCGCCAACCCATATAAGGGCATGTCGCTTTCTCGAGGGATGTTTTCCACGAATTCAGCCTCCCTTCCGAACCATATAAAAACCTTATGTAACTAAACAGAAGATCAGAACAGAGTAAGAAGTGAACTCGGAACGGTCGGCTGGTCAATTTCATTTTGATTAGACCTAAGATTTTGCACTTTTGTAATAACTTTACTTTTTAAATTAATAAAAGTAGTTTAAGTTTAAAGGTGAAAATCGAGTTTTATTCTCAGTTCATAACAATAGGTATATGGTATATATCAAAATCTAATTGCAAAAATAACCATCTCTAAATATAATGATTTTTATTTCTAATTTAAAATTATTGTGAAGTATGTTTTAGAAAATCACATAGCTGATTTACCTACGTTTTTTGTATAAAGCAAGTATAAACAATAACACAAGACGCAGTCTTAACACAAGAATCGTATTTAAGCCTGCGGTTGTCCCACTCTTTAAAAATTAAAACACGCAAATATTTTTGTAATGGGGTCTCACAGACTAGGCGGCTAAAAGAAAAATAAAAATTATGTGAGCAGAATTGTCAAAAACGCCACAGTAAAATCCTCATCCAAATCCCTATTTCTTACGACCCCAAGATGATGTAATGGTGTCATGCAGTTGTTTTAATTTCAACGCCCCTCGATCATGGTCACATTCCGGTGTCAGGTTACAGTTATTTACTATGTATTTATTTTTCATCGCCTCGGCACGCGGTTTTTTAGATATTCTGTGGCCTCGGCTCTCTGGCGTATCTTTGGTTGCCTGCTTCTCAAAAAAATTACTAAAAATAACCCCGTGTAATATTTGATATTCTTCCAATAAAATTAATTAGTTTCTGCATTTAGTGTTTAAATTATTTTTTTCATTATGTTCTTAATAAAATCATTCATCGCCAGATTCCTAATTCAGAATAAAAAAGAAATAACTTTCGGCGCCATCTTTCGGGTTGATGCCAAAGGTTTTTGCCTGCTTCAAGGGTTGTTTCATCTGTAAAATTGCAGATTATTTTTGGAAGTGTTGGGACAAGGTTTTGCGAAAATGACAACGTTTTTCGAAATTTTGTTAAAATGACTATGAAGTACGAATTTAGCTTGATTGTAGCTTGGGTTGCGTTTCCCTTTTTACATTTTTTAGCTTTACATGATACAATAATTTTTATAAACACCAAGGCATAAAACAACGTAAAATGTACTATTACTTCATCTTTTCAGTTTTTATTAATTCGTGCTACAAACGACAAAACCTTTTCCTAACAAATGTTACCGACTTTTGTGCTCTACTTTGACCTCGTGCGCAGCTTTAACAACTAACACTTCTCTACGCTCCGATATCTACCTTACCGATCAAACCGCCTTAATTGTTTATTCCAATTTAAGGTACAAGCATTAGCTAATAAGTTATATTAAATGTTGGAAAATACGTTAATATATGCAAATACATGCAATTGAAGCGAATTGGTAAAATTCCTTTGTTCTTTAAATATATCGTGAAACCCTCTATGCTCTTTTTCTACCTGCAAATTCGAGCTGAGCCGAAGTACTTGACTTTGCTATGTGGAAAATAGTTTCGATATTCGGTCGTAGCAAGGGGGAGAAATTAGGTAGAAAAATTGGATTATTTAATATCCCAAGTAAACGTTGTATACTGCAGTTTGAACATGCTTTAAATTGAAATATCTCTTTCATAACTTGGACCCAGTTGAACCTTAAAACTTAAACTCACATAGAAATAAATAAACTTTGGTATTCATAGTAAATCTTGTATTAATTGTTTTAAAAACGTAAAAAAATAGCCAACAACAGAGGAAGACTTCATAAAACTATAGCTTCAACAAATATTAGCTATTGTAACCGTTTATTAATTACTATTTTTTTAAATAGAGATTTCAATAATATTTAATTATTAACATTTACTATTGTAAGACCCCACTTACGTGCAAGTAACGCTGTAAAATTGCTATTCATAAGAAAATAAAAACTATGTTTGGACTGGTAACATTATTTATTTATTTATAAACATGCTAATCCCAAATATAAACAATATAAACGAAATAATATTGCAAAGTCGTATTTGCCCACTATTACTAGCTGCTTTTATATTACAGAATATATATTCTTCTATATTTCTTGAATTAGGCTTGTAATTATTTATGCATAGTGTCATACAACAATCCTTTTAGAGCGATTTTGTTACATGAAGGGATATACACCTTAATTGCAATAAATAACAATTTTAATAAATTACATCAATTTACATATTACTGAGAATAAAGTTTTTTTTTTTTTTAAATTTGAATACCCAAAGTAAAAGTTCATTACTTTTATGAGTATTGCCCAAATTTGCATTTGTCTTTTACAAACAATTACAAAACTCGGCCGTTTACTATAATTACCATTAATCCTCTATGTAATCCAACGACGCAAAGTATTTTTGAATGATGAGCTCATATATCTATATAATAGTGTTTAATTGAACAATAAATTTTTAAAAGCATTTTGTTGATAAATGTTTCAAATTTTTTTTGCAGATTTATGCATTTATATAATACAAAAAAATACATAAATCAACACAGACATTTTAAAAATTTTATAAATTTGAAAATGGATTCATTCAAATATTTTTATTTTGTAAAAATAATAACATGAGTCCAAATGTTTTTTTTGCAGATTAATGCATTTTTTTTATATATTTATGTAATATTTATATATTTAATAATTTTGTGTTGCAAGTATTTCCTTCTAATTCTGTAATTAGGAACAATATTAGGAGTATGCAGTTTTGTTGATCATTTAAATTCACTCATCATATAAATACTTAAAAAAAAGTTTTAAAAAAATTCTTATTCTATCATGTAGGTATATGAGCACGTTATTCAACAAAATTTTACTCGCTGGATTATATAGAGAATGCATACTAATTATCGTAAGCGGCCAAGGTTTATTATTGCCGCAGATTGAAAGGTATATAATGAATTAATGAATTTGTAATTTGGCTATTCAAATTTCAAACAAAAGCTTTATTCTTAGTAATGTGATAATAATTTATGTAGTTTATTAAAATTTCCCCTTAATACAATTGCCCTGTAAATTCCATTATTTGACAAAATGAATGATCTGTAGGACATGTGTGATTTTCTTACGAACAGGAATTTTACGGCGTTTCTTATCTATACATTTACCTGATTATTTTTAAACATAAAATAAGAGCTTTAGTTTTAAAACTCACTTGGTCTCAAGCTGTAAAACAGATATTTCAATTCAAACTGCGCCAAACCACAATATTAAACGTTTGCTTTTGATAATAAATAAACTTAGATCTACCTGATTTGCATAATTGCGAAGCGTTTTACAGCTGCTCTATTCCCCCTCTAAATCATTTACCTGCAACAGCCAACGCCAGCCGAACGCGCACCTGTGCAAATGATGAGTAGTTTTTATAGTCGCTGCATTGTAGACGACGACATTAAATAAGTCGGGCAGTGTACATATGTATTGTTGCGGTAGGTAGTAATAAAACTTGAAACCCAGTGGTGTTTTAGTAGCCCTCTGACCACCGACAATTAACAAACTTATTTGTCTTTTTAATTAAAATATATGGAATATAAAATATTGGAATTTTATTTGTTTATGACTGTCCATGAAACAGTAATTAAAAATTTATCACCATTTTTTAAAGAGAATTGAGAATAATTGGAAAACTAAGCCGTTTCGAAAACATATTTATAACAAAGATTATTCAGGATTTAATACTGGAACTACAATAAGCTATTTATAGATAGGGTATTCCATTTAAAAAGATTATCTTATTATTCCTTACAAGCTTACAGATCAATCGGTTTACTTAAAAATATTTTCAAATTATGAAGCTGTTACAACAATATACTACATTACAATTATCAAAATTTTAATTCAGCTAACAGTTATTTAATAAATTAATTTTATTATAACTACTAGTCAACATTCACAATTTCGACTACCAATTGTAGTCGTTTCGCGCGCACTACTTGTTCGTATAAACAAGTGTATTCATGCAGATCTATGACGTGTAATTTTCTCGTTTGATAAATAATAAACCATAATGTCGGAAGCTTACGGATACAGTTGAGAGCAGTTTATCTGGTCTTTGGAGACCAAGTTGGAAAATTGCGAGAAAAACGCGAGGTGCTTGCCATACAAAACACGGTGCTGGCTACAACACAGAAGAAATAACAACATACGGGCATACACCTGAATTCGAATTTATTTCAGTAATAAATTATTTGCATAACAATTTATTTGGTCAAAAGTTATTCCGCTGATGCGTCATTTAAAGACGTTGCATTCAAATTTACTCAAATAATGTCCCATCACTTCGCCTGCCAATAACTAAATACTGAATAAAGAATAATTTATTTAAACCTTATTCAAATAATTATTTGGATAAAAAATGATGCTACTTATAACTCTTTTTAAACTAGCAGAAAAAAAATATATCAGCTGATACTCAATCATTCTTGAACATTATAAAATATCTTATAAGTAATGTAAATAGCTTAATTTTGCTACTACTTTCTAATAGTCAATTCTGTATTTATAGGTATCAAGTATGTCAGGAACAAGAAAGAAAGAAACTCCAAAGAAGCTAAATCCCACTAGGACCGCAATCCCAGATGCTGGAGCTAAATACGAAGTATCGGTTGCTACGTTAGTTGCTGCCATTCTATCAAATAATGAACACATAGAAAATTACCCACGTTTCACTAATCTAAAGAAGCGTCTCCTTTCGACGATGTGGTGGCTGAAGTGATTTTCAAAGGAGAAGATACTCCTTATGCATTTGCCTTGCAATCAAAGCACATCGCTAAAGGTGAAACGCTTAATGTGGGAAAATACGTAAAGGGTTATAATGAAATATTCGATGCTGGTGGATTCAAAACCATAGGGAACATCGATATCGCCAACATTCATTTTTCGTATGTTTGCATCAATGAAGTGAAGAAGGCAGATAACTATACATTATGCAAGCATAATCCGGCCAACGAATCTTGGAGATCTGCGCTTGCTTTTCCAAATTGTCACATATTGACGTATAACAAACCAATAAACCAAACAGAGGAAGACTTCTTGAACAATTTCCACTTGTACTTATTTCAAACGCATAATAACGTTAAAGGAAATATAAAGAACCTTTGTAAAATAAAAGATATAAGCGTTATATTAAATTATGTCGATAGATTTCTTGAGAAAGACGTATTGTGGAAAAGAGGATTATGCAAAGAAGTGTTTCAAACTGAATTATTAAAAATTCGTCTCTCAGATTACATAATACCACCCACAGACATTATTCAACTCCCCGATTTACAAACTGCAATATGGAATAAGCTGATTTTACAATATAATGCTACAATCGTCAGGGCTGAAGCAAATATCGAAAAGAGTTTGTACGGATCTTGCGCACAAGCACTGAATCGCCTCCTCAATAATAGCGTTGACTGGACGTCTACAAAACAAATTCTTTAGATTCTACCATCACCGATGAATTCAAAAGGCATTTTGAAGAAGACATATCAGACAAAGTTAGGCACTGGATTGTTACACCCACTACACTAAAATCACTAATCGTAGAGTTATGGAAATGCGGCGAATTACCTCTGATATTGAGAAGCGATGACAATCTACCTGCGTTGAAGGATTACGCATCTCTAAATAAAATTATATTATAGTAACGGAAAATGTAGCTAATAAACGAGCAGAATGTGACAGTTACCAGTTGAGGGTTTTCACCCATGTAAGCGACATTAAATGCCTCGAAATGAGAGACGAATTCCTAAACTCCATTCCAGTATCACTTCAAGGCAGGGAACCTACCACGCTTCACAGCATCATAGCTCGCCATGAAGAATTAGCTACAACGTTATCATGTTCCCACATAATAAACTTAATGAAAACTAGACAAGCTTATTTGAGTAGAGAATGTCTGGAAGGTGATCATAATTTGATTTTCCTGATAGAAGATTCGACATCTACGGCTGAATATAACATCGATAGCATTAATAAAGTGATAGGTAATATTACAATACGGTGTCCATCAGAAAACATTACCAGGTATCGTAGTCGAATAAAGGAGAATCCACACCTTAAAAATTATAGAATCTATCATTGTGTCACGTCGTCGAAAAATGAAAATTTCACCTTGGTAACAGGAGACAAATCCATCTTAAAAGATTTCTTTGTGGACCAAGACGGGGAGGATGTCTACCTTCTAGAAGATAATCCTATACCGATTATTGGACCCAGCTTAAAATGCATCCGGCAAAATTATATTCCAAGATTTCTACGCGGTGCTGTCGTATCCAAATCAATTTTTGATTCACCAACAAAAGGCATCTGTTTCTTCTCTGGTGGGGACTTCAGTTACTTAGAGAAGAAAATACGAACACGTTTGATGAATTCGCCTAAAGATATAAAATTTGAACGTGAAAATGTCCTTATCGACATTAGAAATGAAGACCTAGAAAAATACTGGGAGAAAGCATCAAACTTAAAGTGTCCGTTACTTCATGTTCGGGTTGATGGCGTTTTGATGCAGTTGTGCAGATGCAAAAATTGGCGTGACCCTGAGTGAACATATCCTGTATGGTGGACGAACAATCCCAGAGGAAGACGTTTTAGCAGAAATCACCAATGGAATTACTATATTGACAGGGGAGCCTGGTATAGGGAAGTTGTCTCTGTTCCAATCATTATTTAAAAGTCACGGCCTGGAAAAGTATATTATATTCCATAATCTTGTTGATTACGGTCGCTTCCTAGCAAACCAGAAGTTGGTACCGACTAATATTTCATTAGACTTCTTATTGGATCAGTTCAAAAGCAAGCAATATAAGGAGTTCCAGTCTGCTTTATTTGGAAAAACGGACAGACTATTAGTGCTTTTAGATTCATTCGACGAGATGTTGCCTGTACACAAGGAAAAGGCTCTGTATTTTATACGAAATTTGGCTGCCAGCAATATAAAAATTATTATTGCTTCTAGAATAATCGCAAATCATATCCTCATCGGTAATTTTGAAACTAGGATTCTCAAGGTAGACTCGTTAGGGCCGCATGACCGTAAAGAATACATTAGGAATTGCGGGCTAAACAATGAAATACTAACTACTATACCTGATGAACTCTCGCGAAATCCTTTATATCTAAACCTTTTAAAGACCATTGCTGAGAATAACGTTAACTTGGAGCGTTTCAGCAGATTAGCTCTGTTCGAAAATATCATACGCATAAAGCTAGATCAATATTTTGATAGATATTCTCTTAGTAATCACAATTTCGATAAAGACCTTAATTTAAAGCCTGTCTTGAAACTACATCTAAAGCTAGCGTTAGTGAGGATACTTGGTGCGGATGTAGTGGAAAGGTTGCTGAGATGGAAGTACGTAAGCGAGCTTCCTAATCCACTGAAATAGGGGATCATTCTGTCTATTGGCGATGACTGTCACCCAACCTTCGCACATGAGACATTTGCGGAGTATCTGGCAGCAGATTGGATAGTCAGAAATAAAGCGAAAAGCACCGCCAAGAATGTTAACCAGAAATGTTGAGCAGAACAAGCTGCATATCCTAAATATTCTTTGCGAGCATTTAGAATTGCATAAAGCTGTCTTAGAACAAAACGAAGAACAAATAGAAATGTATGCCGGAAAACATTCCCATTTGGAGGAAACTGATGCTCTAGGCAGAATGGCTATTCATGTAGCCGCTGCACACAGCAACTGGCTGTCGCCTTCGATAGGTATTATAATTCGCTGCATGCGACAGTTTAAAGTAAATTCTATTGCCTCTGATGATCTCATGGGATGGGATTGGGTACACACATAAATCGCGACAATGACATCGATCTAAAACTCTGTAATACATTTTCAACGTCGGCGCTAGAAGCATACCTAAATTGCATAGTGCAAAAATTACAGGCCGACGCCAAATTGCGCGTCCATAACTGTGGCAATCCGCTGAAGAGCAAAATATACATCCAAGCTCTGGAAACCGGTAACATAGATATGATTCGTGATTTGTTTTTCGTTGAAGATGCAATGTCCAATGGCGTATCTCAAGCATCCGTACATAGGAACTGCAAAGCAGCAGAAGCAGATTCGTTAAATTTAATACAGATCCGGCAGTGGACTCCCTTACACGTTGCTTGCATATACGGCAATGTTGAGGTACTAAGAGAACTGATAAAACTAAAGCATAGCGTAAATGCTGGAGACAAATTTGGTTGCACACCAATACACTACAGTGTTATAAATCCACCTAAAGTGTCTTTTGAGATGACAAAATTATTATTGGAAAACGGTTCAAAAGTAGATATCGTGAATCGTAACGGAAGAACCGCTCTTGATATTTCCGTTCTCACTGGAAACATAAATGTAACGCAATTACTGTTAGAAAAAATATATATAACATTATTTATGATATTCTTCGTCTGTAACCCAAGTAGCAGAAGCAGGCTGAACAGTGTAAAACTAGTGCACGATACATTGTATCACTTGTATATAAAATTTACGTACTTATTTACTTACTTTTTTGTCGTTAATTTCAATAAACACAAAAAAGAGTCAAAAAAATATAAAATATTTATTTGTATTTACACCAAAATAATAGGGTCCTTTTCTCAAAGAAGAAAATAAAATAAATTCATTAGCCACAAACACAGCCTAAGTTTGAGTTAGAACACTTTAGGACACTAAAAATCAGATCATTATAACTAAAATCTACAAAACTATTAAATACTATTGTATACCCTATACAGATATATGACACTTTATTTATGAAAACTAAATTATTACAAATCATCCTAACCCCGTGCTCCACCTGAAAAGGTACTACACGAGGCTACCTATTCTAAGTACTATATGGTTCCATAACAATTGAAATGATCCTACTCTAACTAAATACTTCCCTATGATTTTTATAACAAAAATATAATACATAGCCGCGACCATAGAATATTACTTTTTGAAAAATGATAAAAAAATGTAAAATGTGATTAGTTCACATAATCGCGAGTGTACTGTAAATCAGTCAGCTATCAGTTATTATTAAATGCGCCCATGGAATGACTTTCGTTATCTCCCAGCATTCGCCAAGGACACTGATATTATATATATATACCTTATATAAATCAATGGCCACGGAGTAAGGAAAACCATGGCAAAAACTTTACTCTGGGAGGATCTGGGAAGAAGTCCCAGACCTTATTACTGATGGCCACAAATTATTATTATCCTTCTTCTTGAGTGCCGAAGAAGCAGCCCCCACGTCTCCTCAAATTCCGACAGCCTTGCCGTTCTCGCGTAGCTGCTCCTTTTCACGCATTCAGAAGTTGAACAGGAAAGATGATGACCTAAAAAACAAACAAAACAACGCAGTACCTATTCTAATACTTAATAGTAACTTAATCCTATTATTCTAACCAAGAGTAATTAATAAATATTTATATTTTAATATTTATAGTTTAACACCAATTCGACCACTAAAGAGCATAAAATATTCATTTATAAGCGTGCTACCCTACTAACTATCTAAATATCATGCCGTAGCCTATCTAGTTCTTTAGCAACATTACTAAAAAATTCCCACCATTCGATCGACTCATTATCTCTAATATCTGTTTCGCGTCGCGCCAATTTAACCCCTAGCTAATGCCCTAACCTCCGTACGCGACCGCCACTCATCAGTGAGTGGACATTCAAATAGACATGCCCCGCTGTATCTACCCCACCACACTCACAAAGCGAATCATTAACCCTACATTCTACATAAAATGATTTAAATTACGTGACCTGTTATTAATTCTACCGCCTGATACGATAAATTAGACCTCATTTTCCTAAAACGTGTAACGCTACCGATAAATTTCCTAGTCCACTTCCATATAAGGTGTTATCCCACCTACTCTGCCAATCATTATCAAGTTTATCCCTAAACGCTTTTTTAACTACACTAGCCGAAATTAGCCCAAATCTAATAATCAAACTATCTCCCCTAGATACCGCCTCTTTCGCTAATTGATCCGCCCTCTCATTACCGATTGTACCTACATGAGCCTAGTCCAAAAAAGTTTTATACCCCCTCGCGCAACATATCCCAAGTATCTAAAACAAATCGGTCGGATTTTTTAAATTCGCTAACGCCTCTAATACAGATAAGCTATCTGTTATAATTCTCACGTCCCGCATTAATTCCCATTCGCGCCTACTATAAACTATTGCCTGATTTATTGCAACTAATTCTGCCTGAAAAATATTGCAATGATCCCCTAATTTAAACTTTTGATTATGTATTTCAATACCCCTATTATAAACAACAAAGCCGCCCCTGTACCACCCTCACTCTTCGACCCATCCGTAAAAATTTCTAAACCTCTCGAAAAGTGCCTATAATTTATCATAACTAATACTTTTAATTCCGCGGATGAATTCGCCCCCTATATCTACTCGCCTTTCTAAATCGCCCGGTTCTAATCTAATTCCCGTTGCCGTAATCAAACCCTCAAACCCTATTTTATTCGCATCCCTACGAAATTTAAGTTCCCTCAAACGTAAATCTACTGGTAAAATACCCGAAATAACACACGCCGCGTCTGCCGAAATAGATGAATACGCGTTCGCGCCCTAACTGTTAATAATCTTTGCGCCCCGATTATTTTTTAGTTTCTTAATTTTACACGCGTCTGCCCATATCGCCCCCGCGTACAACATTGCCGGTTCAATAGCGCCCCTATAAATAGTACCCGCCGCGTTACCGTTTAAACCCCACGTAACCCTAGCCGATGCTCTAATTTTATTGCTCATTTCCCTACCTTTCGCGGTAATATACTGAATATGCGCTTTAAAATTTAGTTTATCATTTAAAATAACCCCAAGATATTTAACAAATTCTTTACAATAAATTCTACCCTCCCCTAATTTAAATGTAGGCTTTCTTTGCCTCGGTTTGCCAAAAAATACCGCCTCTGATTTATCCGCATTAAAATTTAATTTATTATCTAAACTCCAATTTAAAATATTTGCTAAAGCCTGATTAACAGATATATGACAGATGACCGATATTGTGCAGATATATAGAATAGAAATATGCACCTCAAAATGTAAAATTCAAAATTGGAATATCACATATCACGTGATACCACGGAGAACAAAATGGAACATGTTGTGCCATCTAATAAGTATTTTATTAATAAAAATATAGGCCTTTGCGTTTTAGTTCATGTTACGAAAGTTGGTGGACGAAACGCAGCCTTAAAATACCGTTATTTTCTCTAGTTCGAGGGGAATACGCCAAACGTTAAAAAAAAAACATCCCGAAGAATGAAAAATCTCCGAGCAAAATATAACAATAAACAATAATATATACCAGGTAAGTTTGAATTAACATATAAAAATAAAGTTTACATTATAATAAGGCAATATTTAGCACCTAATGGTAATATTGTCGATTTTAAATAACTATCTTTAACAAATTCATAATTCGCCTGTAGAGTAGGCAACTGAGCACACGCCTCACTTTTGAATTACTTGTTCATTTAGTTTAGAATCCTGTTCTAAATGACTTTCAAATAGATTCGATACCTTAGATATCATAGCAATTTATATAGTTCAGCTTGAAAGCATTTTTTATTTATTTTTAAATCGAGAGTAAATGAGGCTCGTATCAAGCCAGCTAGACTTGAACTTTGCCAGTAGTCAGTAGTATCTATTCAATTGTTGTACTTGTATATTACATTTATATATTTGACTATAAAAGAGTTCTCTATTTATTTTTAAAATAAGCGTAAATCTTTAGTTGCTTCTTATTTCTTTCCTTGCGATTATTATTTATATATATTCTTAGGCGTTTCTTACTTTTTCTACTTCGTAAATTCCTTATTCTTTTTGTTTCAAAGTACATTTTTAGTTATAATTCTTTTGCTCCATGAACAGTGGATTTTATTTGCATGGATTAAAGATTGTATATTTCCTTTTCAGTTTTTTCTTGCTAAATTATATTTATATGTATTATATAATTATATTTTCAAATTAGCGCGGTAAAATAACGCTGCTAGTGACTGGATACGAAGCTATTTTCCAAGTGCACAGAATTTCGTTCAAGTTCAATATCTCTTCTTACTCATCTGTGACACTGTACTTTTCTATCGCGCATTGGCTCCGGCGCATAGCTCAACAGTTAGAGATAAGAACACGAATTTGTAGGGAGTGACCTTCCTGTAACTTCCCCATGATACATAGTGTAAACTTAATAATATCTATTCATTTTGAAAGCTGTGGAAAGAAAAGAAACGCTTACATTACGATATATAAGTATAAAAATACAAACTCTAAAAATACGTTTCTTAGTAATAAGTACGCATGGTTTGATGTTTGGGAAAATATCCGATCATCATATGTTAATGCAGTTACTATTCGTCGTATTGTGAGACGAGCACCTATTTACAGTGGTTGCTACTTCTATTCGGTAAGTACTTACATGTGTAACTTTAATCTGCCTTTTCGTTTGTTGTCTGTCTTGCTATTTATTATTTTTTGATCTCATGTAAGACTCGATAAAAATTCAACATACTCAACTTCTTGAGGGTGGCGGTCTATTTAACTTCATTTAGTTTTCAAGTCATTATAATACTGACATTTCGATTATAGTTCTTATCTTTTTCAGTTTTATTTATTATTATAATTTTTAAGACAACTACAATTTTAAACTAATTCGTAATTATATACAGCGACCGGCAGAAAGTGGGAAGCATCTTTATAGATACTTTTTGTGAATGTATTATTTTTTTATATATATTCAAGTCTTCGAGATGTCACTTTTCCCCTGCCATCTAAAAAGTATTATAGCTGTACTAAAAACACCCAACAAATTAATAAGATTCCTTAAAATACTACATATTTGTAATGTATTACCTACAAGTTTTTATTTTCTCATTTTTTACTGTGATATTCGCCCAGAATTTAGGGTGCCTATAACATTTGCTGGCAACTGTACTTTACTCTTAGCGTAGTTTCATATTTTTGGCCTTTCCTCGTACACAATTAAATTTTCGGCAGATTTGATGAGTGTTGTTTTGGTTTTAAGACATGCAGAAGTGATTTGTAAGAAAAAATATTCATTAAATTCAAAGACAAAAAATCTCCCATACGCTACGTATTTTCTGCCGGCCACTGCATATATTAATATATAATATGATTTATCAAAAGTAAATACGTCCCATTGTTGGATCGGTTAACTGAACCACATATAATTTAGCAAAATTTTTATCTAACATACTTTCTTTGGCCTTCTCTGATAACCGACAACACTTCTTACAACATTAAAGATACCTTCACATTTGTCAGCACGATTAATGGTTTGATTATACCTTATACCCCAAAATTTTATTTTGATATCTCTTGATGCTGTTTCATTATTTACAAATATTCCTATCGAATTACTAATTGATATTTTGAAACAAATATGGTCTTTAGTTGAGCCACGCACTTTTCTTAAATGAAAAAATATTATTTACAAATGTTTGATACGCCAATGGGTTCTCCCATTAGTCCAATTTTAGCAATGATTATTATGGATTGTTTACTAGATAGTGTTATACCTAAATTACAATTCAAAACATTTGTAATAATGAATACATTGATGACATTATTTACTCCATACCTAACGATATAATGGTAGATATTACTTTAAATATATTTAATTCTATCATTTACAATTCACTGTTGAATTAGAAAAATGATCGTGTGTACCTTTTCTAGATTCCAAAGTTGTAAGATCAGAAAATAACATGATTATATTGTTATGTTAGATTGGTATCAATCAAGATCCACATCTTCTAGTAGATTCATTAACCTATATTCTGACCACCCTACCCAGTAAACACATTTATATCTCAGACACGTAACAAATACGTATCCTCTGATCTATCGATTTTCTCAGACACATAACATGTAAGGCACAGGTAAGCTTCATTGGGTGCGTAATGTCTGCATCAAGCATCTCTCTTTGATGTGTCTCTGAGACATCACATAGATATGATTCTGAACACTGTTATATTTCAGAGCGGTTATTATGTTCTCTGTATGATACATATTTAGGGCCGTTTTACACCTAGCTATTTATTGCGCAATTTATTGGCTTATTTAAAATTGTTACGTGTATACTACGTATTAAATCGTGTTACACACGCATAATTTTAAATTGGGCAATAGATAAGTAGGTGTAAAACGACTTTTAGGAATCGGTAAACGTCATTTTCGAAACTACATTAAGTTATATATTTATCCATTAGTAAATACATATAAATATTATTGGATTTACAAGATATAAAGAACTCACTTGCCGCTCCGTCCGTGTGTTCGTTATAATCCTTGAATTATGACGTCACAACTCCTAAAAATGAAAATATAATGGTTCTACACAGTTCACAAACTTTTATGTTATTTCTTTGTCCGAACCATTCTGGCCTCCGATTCTTTTTGTGAATGATCGCTAAAACGAAATTAACATTTTTTAATTTGAAAACCGGCACGTAATTCACTTACGATTTTTGGAGTATTAAAATCATCGCTTAAAAGTAACTCGAAATTATTCAAACTTTGTTTAGAATTGAAGGGTAGTAGTTGTTTTATTTCCTCAGTACCGTCGTCCGCAGTTGATCCTTCTTCTATCTTGAGATGTTTTAGTGAAATAAAAACTTGAACCTTGAAAATAAAAGGCGGGGAATAATTCCTGAACAAATAAATGTGAGGTTAGAACAGACATTTTCACAAACATCGTCCGTCTTTATAAATAATAACATAGAATCAAAAACGTTAGTTTATAAAGTAAAAATATATTTACGTTTAATACCGGTTGGCACCCCGTTGTTAAATGCGTTCCAGTGCTTCAAATGTATTATAGTTAAAGTTAAACCAGTACAGAAACCGACACTGTGCAAATGGCGTAACACACGCCATTTGCACAGTCGCTCAGAAATTTCAAACTGCGGGAAACACAAAGAAATGTCACGAATAGTTCTTGAACAGCACCAGATCAAGGATATGTGATGTATTTTTAGGTACATCTCAGATACATCACTATAATGTATCTAGCACCACGTATCGCAGTTCAGTTCAGAAAACATTTAGGATACATACTGCTGTGCACTGTTGGTCCAAGCATAAAAATTTTAAGAGAAATAAAAATGTCAAACTAAATTTAGCTAGCTCAGCAAAAATGAAGTTAAAAGGGCGCCAGAGATTTATAATCTCAAGGTAGCTTCTGAAGAAGCTAAAGTGGGGTGATTGTAAAATGACTTTCTTCAAAATTCCCAATAATTGAAATGGCAGATTCAAAAATAAAAGAACAAGTGATTTTAAAATGATATTTACAATCATTAAGTTTATTTTTTAAAAAAAAAGAAAAAAAAAACATTTGATACAAATTTGCAGGATAAAAACCGTGAATATAGGATTCTGGCATAAAACAAACCTGCATACGACTCTACAATTAAGAAAGGACAATGCAAATCCTTTAACAAACAAAATGGAAGATTCGTTCTAGAAGGAATTTCATAAAAAAAAAATCATCCACGCGGTCATGAAATCTAAACTATAATTTACACGTGGAGAAATAGATACAAATACATTGAAATTTAAAATTTAATAGCTCAAAGCTTCACTTCACCTTTCCCGAGGTGATTAACAAAAATACAAAACAATTAATAAGAAAACGGATAATTTAACACACTTACGCGGAATCCTCTAGAACGTTTTTACAATAATTACTGATCTAACATCCAAAATGTGTACACAATTAAACAATACAGCAATAATTAATTAGGAGTTCCTTGAAAGCTAATCAATCAAATACCCGAGCAACAATTTAAAATAAAAATGAATTTACCTCAACGGCAATAAAAAAAATAAACAACATTACTTACGGGCAACTTTCAACGAACTGCTTTTAACCTAACTAGGCCTCCCGCATATACATGAAATATACAATTCCCTGCGTTGAACGCAGAACGCAACTCTAAGAAAAACTCTAACAAATAACCTAAACAATACTAGTACACGCAAAATGTACAAATAAATGATTTTAAATATACACAACTGGCCAAAAAGAATAATGCAAACAATTAAATAAAAATTCTTAATAAAACTTGGGGAAACTCTATCATTGTTTTGACAAGGCTGATAAGGAATAAATAAAAATACACATTTGAATTTCCGAAACCCGGGGTGCCATACCATAGCAATACGTTTATGTAGCATTTACGTATCTAAGTTACATAGCACTGTTCCTTAAATGATACTTAGGAGAGATGTAACAGACACATGTCTGTTTACTGGGTATGAATCAAAAATAAATATTGTTATCGCTATGAAAAACAGAGTTACACAGATTAGTAATATAAGATTCCTTAGCGTTAATTTAAAAAAAAATGTTTAATTTTATTTTCCGGTAATGGCTACCTTAAAGATATTCTTTCTAAATTAATCTATTCTCCAGATTCTTTGCATGAACATACAAATACTGATACAATTACCACTTTTAAATATTATATAACCTGCCTATCATATAGAAGGTTTAACCATTGATAATGGTTTAACTAATAAGGTAATCAAACATCTTAAAGATTTTAAAAACATCAAAATTGTAAAAACAATTTAACAACCATCAGAATAATCTTTTCTAAAATTAAAGATAAGACACCAATTTTAGACCATTTTAAAGTGAAGTTATATATTTTGTATATAATATTCCTTGATTGTCGAGGTTGCTATGTTGGTTAAACTTCTCAAATGCTAAAAAATAAAATAACATAAAAGTGATAGTCGTATAGGTAAACGTTCATGTGATTTGTCCCTACTTCTTCAAAATTATGATAATACTGAAATTCTTAACGTTGAAAAATAATTACAAAAAACGGTTATTTTTAAAAATGGTACATAACAACATGTCAAAATTCAATTAATTTTAAAACAGATACAAATCAACTCAATCATATTTATTGTAATATTTTACATAATATCTAGTAACTTTACTATATTGACGAAAATATTTGACTATTTAACATTGCTAAATTAAAATAATTTAATTTATATTATTGTGTTCGAATTGTAAGTATTATTGATATATGTTCATTATTATTGTTTCATATTCTGTTATAATATATTGTAGATTACCTCCTGAAATGACGAAATATTGAGGTCACAAAAAGATAGTTTTATTAAATAGACCGCATTACCCATATAATTTTTCAAATAAAATTATATTAATGTAAAACTTACCTAATTCAAAATGAATAGTTTTGTGCATTTACTCGATTTATTTTCCAACATTTTTTTAACACACGTTAAGAATACTTAAGTTGTCAAATGTTGGTACTGTTAAAAAATCTTGGAGTTTTACTTGATGATAATTTAGACTTTGCTAATCATGTTAATGAATGTGTCAGGAGACCATAAGCTGTTTTGAGGATGATTTATGCTAGTATAGGTTTTTTGTCTCAAAAAATGAAAAAAAATGTTGTGTGAATCGTTGGTCTACCCCACATGAACTATTGTGACACTCTATATGATTCTTGTATTACATCAAATATTGTATTCGTAAAATTCTAAAAGTACAGAATTCTTGTCTTAGATTAATTTTTGGTATTAGACGTCGCTCACGGATATCACATAAGTTGTCGGAGGTTGGATGGTTGAATATGAAACATCGCAGGCTCTTGCACGCGGCCACGCTGTTCCAATCTATCATACTTACTCAGAAACCCCCTATTTGTACAGAAATATCACTTTCAGGACCGACGTCCACAATGTAAATGTTCGTTTTAAGGGGACACTAACTCCCCCTATACACCACTCTGCACAGTTCAGGAGATGTTTTACTTATTGCATAACGTGTACATACAATAATATTCAAATTGATATAAAAAAAGAGCACTCATTAAATGTATTTAAGAAGAAATTACGTCAGCACCTATCCATTAGACAGCAGAGTGGATAGTTTACACTTTTACATTTTTTTTTGTGATCTTGCCATTTACCAATTGATGGTTTGAGTTTAATTTTAAGTTTTTATATATACATTTATTACTGGTAAACTAAATTGATTGGGGTTGAGTGCACTGAGAAACAAATTAAATAATCATAAATGAAAATACAATTATCATAAGTAAAAAATTCAGCTGGATAGGGGACAAAAGCACAGATTACTTAGCACTAGTAAAAAAGAGATCCTAAACACTGATACTAACAAGAAGCAATCTAAGTTACTTACGGCCTGATTCATACCGGTAACTTATGAAGTTACTTATGATAACTAAACTGAAGTAGTAAACCAAAGAATATATGCAGTTGCGGTAAGTAAAAATTTGTTCATGTCAAGTAGATGTATTGCTATGAGTAAACTATTCTATAATGGGTATCACACCTTCATTATTAACCTCAATTAATGCCTGATTACTTGTGATAAGGAAACAGAATCATTAATGCACGATCACTAGATACCTGATATATAAAAAGTAATGGTTTTCTATATATATACAATATACTTACCTTAAATTTGTTGTTCAACTTATATATCAACAAAATTTAAATAAAAAGTAGTATTATTAGTAATAGTTTTATTTTGTATAGGACAAACATAGTGACTACCTGATATGAATGAAAGATATTGGTTTCACTTTAACAACAGTTTATTTTTAAACAATTTACGACGTAATGACTCATAAAATATATCTCTCAATAATGAAACAAAATGAACAAAGCAATAATAAAAGATAAGGTAAATGAAGCCCTCTTGAAACGTTATTTAGTTATTGAAATTATTTAAATGTTTAAATCTAAACAAAGGACAAAGAGAAATATGGCTTTGAAGTTACAGCTAATAACAAACAAGGAAATAATATATCTAGGCGTAAACTTGCGTTTCTGTTGGTTCTTTGCATAGCGTTTCTCGGCGAGTTTGATCCTCTGTCCGCGTACGTCGGTTTCTTCGTCGCGGTATCCTTAGCTGCAGATGGCACTTGGACTGTCGATCACTAGCGACGGCATCCACACTTTAACTTCACCAGCGGGCGCAGATATCATCACAGTGATGGGAATTCAAATATCCCACTACGTGGTTTAAAACTGCAATCTTTAAACATCCGATTGCTTATAGGCTCGGTACGGTACTTCTTCTTTCGCTGGGATTCTTTATACGGATGGGGCCTTAAGTTAACCCACCCGATATTTTTAATATATTTGCGTTGCAAGTGGCCTACAATGGCCGTACTCCTTGGCCACTCTTTTTCGACGACCTTTTTACACGTCCATCGTCCGTAACTGTTACTTGACGCTAGCCCGCGCTTGCGCGCGTAGCAATTTCGGGGACTATTTTATCACTCCGCCGCGTTAGCCAATCAGGAACACTAAAACAATCACGGGGTGGCAGCAAAACTCTAATAATCATAGTTGTGGCAAGTTGCTAGCTATTTAAGAAAATACATGAGTTTAATAGCGATCAGCATTCTTGTTACTTCTACTACAGAACCAACTCGTGTTACCGTATCGTCTAGTACCTTGATAGATAATATATTTGCTGAAGAATTACCTAACATGTATTCGCGTTCAGTTGGTTCGTCGCACGTTTCTGATCATAAATATCAATGTTTGCGGATGAAGTCCTCATCACGGGTGGACACAAATAAATTTTGTTATCGTCGTGACTTCTCGGAAGTAATATCATACAGTTTCAAGGTGCATTAAATTCTGAATGTTGGAAGGGCGTATATGATAACACTGACTTTAATACACAATTTCAGAACTTTTATAATATATTTTTGTACCATTTTAATATTTGTTTTCCACTTACAAAACATCTTGTTAAACTTAAAAGGTCAGCGCCATGGTATAACAATGATCTTAGACAGATGGCAACAGAACTGCGTGAACTGTCTACTCTGTATGAGAACACTAGTAATTCCAATATCTTGAATCTGTATAAACTAAAAAAAGATCATTATACTAAAACGATTGAAATAACTAAAAAACAATTCTATAACAATTTAATTGCAAATTCAAAGAACAAATCAAAGACGTCTTGTCAGTGATAAGGAACACCACCAAATCTAATAATGAATCTGGACAAATTTCAGTATATGACGATAATGGCAGTCTCATAAGTGCTCCTGAAAAAGTTGTCAGCTTGTTTGGAAAACATTTCAGTAACGCATTTGCAAATGTAGCTAGCCCGGTTATCAAGTCTGAGTTGGTTAATACCAATATATACCTGTTTCCTGCGGATGATTGTGAAGTAATCAACGTTATTAAAGAATATCCACTAAGAATTCTGCTGGAATTGATGAAATACCTTGTTTCCTTCTTAAGTTTGTAGTTTATGATATTTCAAAACCATTACTTCATTTAATAAATCGAAGTATGGAGACCGGAACATTTCCAAACGAGCTGAAAACGTCCAAAGTCATACCCATACATAAAGGAGGTAGCATTAATACATTAGATAATTATCGCCCCATATCGTTACCCTGTGCATTTACCAAAGTCTTTGAAAAAATAATTAATAATAGATTAACATCGTATCTCTCACAATACAAGTTGTTAAGTAACAGTCAATTCGGATTTGTTGCTGGTAAATCAACGTGTAACGCAATTAACAATGCATTAAATGCTGTTTACAATGGTTTAGATGGAAGGGAGAATGTAGTGGGATTGTTCTTTGACCTAAGTAAGGCGTTTGACACCCTGGATCACGATATTCTACTTGAAAAATTATCAAGGTTGGGTGTGCGTGGCATTGCACAGGATCTGTTTAGATCATTTTATCAGACCGAAAGTCACTGGTCAGTATCACGGGTGTCAGGGATGGTGTTGAGCGGTCTTTTTATTCCGACTGCTGGAGTGTGACGCATGGCGTGCCACAAGGGTCAATTATTTGACCAATTCTATTTAACATATACGTTAATGATCTTTCTTTGAGCCTTAGCAATTGTGTGTTGTCGCAGTACGCTGATGATACCAGCTGCATTATAGTAGGGTCGTTTGAACAAATCATAAATACAGCTAACAGTACGATCAGGGAAATGATAGCGTGGTGCGGGAGCCAGAGGCTCACCTTGAATGCAGAAAAAACGGAAGTACTGTATTTTAAATCGGGGCATTCTCGTAATGCTCTTAGTCCATATATTAAATGCAACGGTAAGTCGATATCTCAGAATTCTTGTTGTAAGTTTCTGGGAGTTATTGTCGACTGTGATTTGAGGTGGGAACAACACTGCTCTAGTTTGAACAGTAAGCTAAGCTCCGCGGTGTATGCGATTCGTAATCTTCGGCGCTGCTGCGACATTAATGTATTAAAATTATTTTATTATGCTTACGTTGAGACCCGGTTACGTTATTGCGTCATTTTCTGGGGCTCTTCATCATATGCGCAGCGGTTGTTCATTAGCCAGAAACGTGTCCTAAGATGTATGGTTGGAATGGGTTCGGGAGAGTCGTGTCGGAATGTTTTCAAAGAACTTCGAATATTAACATTACCTTCGTTATATATATACGAATTATTAATATATTACAAAAAGAACGAACGCGATTTTATCAGAAACAGTGATAATTACGGTAATATGTGCACTAGATTTCGGCACGACTTGAGCGTGCCTTCCCACCATACAAAACTGTTTGAAAATGCCCCTTATTATAGGACTGTATCATGTTTTAACAAACTGCCGAAGCAAATAAAAGAGATATCTTCACTTAACCTGTTTAGAAGGGCGGTAGTTAATTATTTACTGGACAACACGTTTTACAGTATATACGAGTATCTAAGTGCATAGTTTTCAATTTTCTGTTTGACTCCCATATGTATGTCTGTTTTATTATAATATATGTATATATGTATCTATTTATATGCTTATTGACAATGTCGATGTCTTACGAACGAATGACAATAAACATTATTATTATTATTATTATTATTTATTATTACTAACCGCGTGCTGTAGTCATAAGTAATACGTTACTTAGCACAAATTCGTCAGGTACGCTGTGTAATAGCCGTTAATAAAAGTACTATTTACAGTAAGAAGTTGCATTCAGGAACTGAGTTAGTTTGCAGATATTAATTGAGGAGAATAGTTCCAAGTAAAACTTTATCTGTTGTAAATAATTTTTATCAAGTAAACACTTGGCCCATTTTCTCAGTGTGGAAGAACAGATGCGCTATGTAGCAGTAACTGAACTCCGCCTCTTTTTTCTTCTCATTGTACACATGGATATAATTATTGTTATTGTTTTGAAAAGGAAAATAAAGATATATTATTATTATTATTATTATTATTATTATTTATTATTATTATTATATTATTATTATATTATTATTATTATTATTATATTATTATTATTAAATGTATATTATTCTTCCGACGTTCACAACATGCTAAAATGGTATTTAAAATCTATTAAAGTGTTGACAAATTTTGCAAAGTGCTTTGTTTTTAATTTAAGCTCTTAGCTTTTGTTTCTACACCAAAATAATGTTATTATGGAACTAACGAGAATTATTCAACGTTTGAAAACTTATTTTATTATAGATGCACAAAAACGCTATTGTCGATAGTGGATGAACGCGCTAAAACTAATTAAGAAAAATAGTAAAGTTCCAGCTCTTTGATCAGTATTCTAATTCTTCGCAAACGATTACGTCTGCGGTAACGCGAGGCGATCCCGGCCCATTGCAAAGAGTTGGAGTTTCTTCGTTAATGAATACATTTCAACTTGTTCTTTTAAATTATTTAACCGCTCAATAAATTGCTGTAGCCTTACTCTAAGATCATTGGTCTCATGAACTTGCCATAAAAAGCATTCGTATGCATTTCCATGCTCTGCTTCTCTGTGCTATCCACTATCCATTGAATACAAGCAACGTCGTTATTTTTCGAATTGACTGTTTAAAACAAGAGTTTCCATTTTTTTATCTTTTGTAGATGTTGTGTACAATTTTATCTATTGCGGTTTCACATTTTCTTATCACATCCGCGTTTTTACACAAAGTGTTTTATTAAATGAAAATATGCAAGGCAATTATTAGAATTTTTATTTCATTCTTTCATTATTTCAAAATCATACAGAACAGCAGAACAACAACATTTACATCGAAATGTAAATATAACATTTCCATCATATAAAATTAAATAAATTTGCGTATGCTGATAATCGGTATAAGATATCATCATATAAGTGTCCCTCTAATTTTATATACCTGATTTTCTGATAGATTTATAAAATCACTATTCGCCAATAATCTTATTTTACCGTTGACTAGCTGTTGTAAATTATACAAATTCTTATATGTCTCAGCAGGTGAAACAACCCGTTGACCACGGCTTTTCAGTCTTATAACACCAATGTCTCTATACTGACTGGCTTCAATTTGTAATTAGGACTGTAGTTTTCTTTTTACAAAATTCGACGTCAGAATGTTCCATCTTTGGCAAATTTAATGCGAAATCTAAAGGCCGCTCTACAGTTCGCATTTTTTTTATTGCATCCAATAAAATTGCGTGCAATACAAATAGCGCATACGCATTCAATGGATTTCTATCAGCTGTGTGCAATTTTATTGGTGTTGCACGGAATAAAACTTGTCCTATAATATTTCATTGCGCGCACTTTTATTGCACGCAATACAAAAAATTGCGAACTGTAAAACGACCTTAAGCTCCACAAATCTTCGATTAATGCAATCGAAGCTACAGCACACTGAAATAGTAATTAAAAATTATTTGCAAACAATTTTGAATTATGCATTGCTCGGAACGCAGTACTTATAGTTTCGGTTGCATAAATAATCGAAGATTCGTGGAGCTTCAATTCGAATTAATTTGTTAAAGATGGTATAATGTATATTATGTTATAGGTTTTTAGTTCAGGTCTAATGTGTAGTGTATTTATTATAATTTAAGTAATAAGGAACCAACACGTAGATGTTGTGTGTTTATTCGAGGCTAAATGCAGAGTGAGTACAAAATGTCCACATTCACAAACAGGTATACAAAAAGTGTGTGTGCCACAAAACACATGCATATATATAAAACATCACATGTATACATATATAAGTTTGTATCTATGATACAGGGTATCCTACACTCCTTCCCTTATTGCCATTTTTCCTCCGAATAGCGATCCGGTGGTTGGAAATTCTAGACGTTCTTCGAAGTGTAGCGTGGAGTTGATGGGTTCTATTGGAATAGATTCAGCTTCCTTTGTTCTTGAAACTAAAGGTTTAACATTCTCCGAAGATTGTATGGGAGGCGTATTATTATTTTCAAATAATGATGTATGATGTTCATATGATTGAATTTGATTTACGTGACGTCGATAAATCTTATTTTCAGAACTAATTTCATAAAAAAGATTACCTATTTGCATAAAATAGTACCAAATTTCAATTTATTATCTTTGTATAGTCTCTAAAAAATACCTTTTGCCCGATGCAAAATTCTTTAGTGGGTTTCGATATTTTATTATAATTTTGTTGTTGATCAAAAACTCTATTAGGTATATTAGGGACCATTAATCTAATCTTGATCTTAATTACGTTTGAACATGAGCATTGCTGGACTTTCCCTGTCGTTGAGTGAGGTGCTTTGCGATAAATGTAATAAAAATTATTTAATTTCGTTTTTTAAATCTTTAGTATCGTCAAAAGAACGTAGAGCTTTCTTAATAGTTTGAACGTAACGTTCAGCTTGTCCGTTTGACGATGGATAATAAGGTGCAGACGTCATGTGTTTAATACCATTTACCTGCATAAATTGTTGAAATTCATAAATACAATGAGGTCCATTATCAGATACTAATGTAACAGGCAATCCATACCGTGCAAAGCATTCCCGTAAATTTTCAATGGTTGTTTTCGTTGTTATCGACTTCATTGTGTACACTTCAATCCATTTAGAGTAGGCATCCACAATGATTAAGAAATAATGTCCAGCATAAGGACCAGCAAAATCAATATGAATTCGTTGCCACGGATCACTAGGATAAAACCAGGGGTGCACTGGTGCATTCTGAAGCTGATTGGCCACCTATACAGTGTACGCACTGTTTAGCAATATTTTCATATCATCATGATCGATATATATGCCAATACACATAGCTACGAGCCAAACCTTTCATCTTCACAATGCCCAAATGACCCTGATGTAATTCATTCAGTACACTATCACGTAGACTCTTTGGTATTACAACTCTAATACCTTTCAAAATACACCCCTGCTCCACAGATAATAATAATAATAATAATAATAATAATATTTATTGTTGTAAGTTTCACAGAAAGAAAACAGTAACAACGTCAAAAATAAACACTTTCTAAATTAAATAAACTTAAAACAAAATTCTACATCTATATAAAGAGAAATTAATATTTGCTTGACACGCATAAAAATGAATAATGAAAATAACAGAAAACAAAAAAAGAGAAGCAAAAATTCTACGTAAACATAAATTAATTCTAAACTAAAATATAAGGAAAGTAAATAACTAAATTAAATAAATATTCAGGGATAACTGACAGAACTATTAATTAAATTAAATTTAATTAAAATAAATTAAATTAAATTAAATTGCGAGCAGCTCTTCTATGGAATAAAAATTATATTGTTTCAAATACAGCAGGAGATTGCGTCTGAAAAGTTTAGTTGTGGCAGAAGAATCTACTAAAGAAGTGACTTTATTATAAAGTTTTATTCCCATATTATTCGGACCTAAGCTACTTAAATGGAGAGTATCAGCCGGTCTATGTATATCGTTTTTCGACCTAGTATGATGTGAATGAATAGCAGAGTTGGTTTGAAAAAGATGTCTATTGCAATGAATGTAGCAACACACTTCAAGTATATATAATGATGGAAGCGGTAGTATATTTAAAACACCAAACACTGGTCTGCACGACTCCATCCTTTTTATTCCTGCGATAGATCTTTGAGCTTTTTGAGCTACAAATACCTCGTGAGCAGTAGGCGATGTACCCCACAAAACAATACCATATTTAAGTCGACTCTGCACCTCAGCATAGTATACAGAAAGTAACGTGTCAACTGATAAATAGCCTTTTAGTGAACGAAATAAATATGCTTTCGTTGAAATATTTCTTGCTAGGTCTTGGCAATGAGTCTTCCAAAGCATATTGTCCTGCAGAACAATTCCCAGAAACTTTACATTACTCGTTCGGTGTAGTGGTATGCCATTTATACTTAATGTTGGCGACTCAATATTCCTTTGCCTAGTGTGGAAGTGTAGGAATTTTGTTTTTTCTGTACTCAGAGACAGTTTATTGCTAGCAAACCAGGCATGTAGAGTCTCCAATAAATCACTTACCACCTGCCCATGTGTATCATCAAATGGTAGAAGAAGCGATATGTCGTCAGCATACATCGTCGTGTAGGCATCTGTGAGGAATAATGCAATGTCATTTATATATAGATTAAAAAGAACGGGCCCAAGAACTGTTCCCTGCGGTACTCCATTCTGAACAGGCAAATAATGCGATCTAAAGGAAGTCATGTTGCCAGCAGCATCCGAAAAAGTCAACCTCACAAATTGCATTCTACCTCGGAAGTATGATGAAAGCCAATCAGCAGCATTACCTCTGATACCATATTGTTCTAATTTTTCAATTAATCTGGTATGCTGAACACAGTCAAAGGCCTTTTGAAGGTCACAAAAGATGCCGATAGCAGTTCTACGTTGCTCAATATGTTCTAACAGTTTAGTATAGAAATTTATCATAGCCGTGGAAGTAGATCTATTTTTCCTAAAGCCATGTTGTGTATGGGTTATTATATCGCATTTGTCAAGAAAACTGTTGAGGCGATCAAGCATGCAGTATTCAAGAACTTTAGAAATAGTCGACGTTAGTGCAATCGGTCTATAATTTAGCGTATGCTCCGGGTTACCTTTTTTGTATACAGGAATCACAACACTTGTTTTTAAAATATTGGGAAAGACACCATCTGCGAAAGACAGATTCACTAAATATGTTAAAATAGGCGCAAGTTGTGATCTAAATTCTTTAACTATGATTGAGGGAATGATATCAGGTCCTGTTGAATTTGTGTTTTTCAACTTTCCTATAATAGTATGCATCTCATATATAGTAAACGGTTGAAGAAACATAGTTTTACTATTAATTTCAGTTTTATTATCTACAGTTGCATCAGGAATATTCACCATTATGTCGCTGGAGATGGACTGGAAAGACTTATTAAAAACATTAGCTATTTCCTGAGGAGTGGTAATCAGCGCGTTATCCTTTAATAAAGTAATATTTTTATGCTGTTTCTGTGTACCATTCCAGCCCTTTACTATTTTCCACATTGTTGACGTTTTTTGTTCGGAATTATTTATGAGATTATTATAGAATTTATATTTTGTTTCATCTATTAAGTTTTTGTGACGTGCCTTTGCTGCCTGGTAACAGTTTTTTAGTTGTGGATGAGATTTCTGTAAAATGTACAAATCTTGTACATTTTCACTTGATTTTTTGATTTCATAGTTAATCCAGCATTTTGAATTAGATTGATGATTATACTTTCGGGAACGGGTAACTGGAAATGCGCGATCATAGTGATATGTAAGTATATTCATAAAGGAAGAAAACTTTTCACTTGTATCTACAGATGCAAATACGTCACTCCAATCTTCGGTTTGTAAGGAGTATTGAAAATGAAATTTGTTTTGACTAGTAAACTGCCTTTTCTCCGTGAATTTGGGAAGACTATGCGGCTTTAAATAACTTTCGGATATCTTCAGTTCAATATATACTATGTCGGATATATAGTTGTCATCTACCGAAGTATGAATGTTTTCGTATCAATATTTGTAAAAATATTGTCTATAAGGCTGCTTGAGTTATTGCAGACTCTAGTACATTCATGAATAGACATTCTCAAACCATAAGAAGCCATAGTGTTGATCATAATCGTTGTTCATGGGAGATAGTTCAAATTAACATTAAAATCGCCACAGATAAAGAATATGTTATGATTCACAATAAGTTCATCCAACATCATAGAGAGCTGCGTAATAAATCATTGAAACTTGATTGAGGAGGGCGATAAATATTAACAATGTTATATGTCTGCTTATTGATTTTACAACGTATGCCACAAATTTCAAATAGGTTATCAAGCGCAAATTTGGAAAGATCTAAAACTTGAAATTGTAACTCTCTGGTAATAAAAATACAGCAGCCACCTCCACTCTTATTAGATCTGCAATATTGACTACCTAACATATAATTATCTAATTTTAAACACTGCACCTGACCAGTCCTCAACCAGGTTTCAGTTAAACAGACAAAGTAACTGTTGTAGTTTGATAATAATACATTTAGTTCATCAATTTTCCCACTTATAGAACGTATATTTAATAAGAAAATAAAGCTACTGAAATTACTATCTACATGAGGTGTTTTCAGTGATTGCTATTCAACATTATAAGATGTAATTAATCTGGACCTGTCCAGCAATCTATTGAAGCATGAGCATGCCTTATCAAATACAGTATGATCAACAGAAAATTTAGTTTTATACTTATTATTACTTTCAACGCAATTTATACATTTTAAAACTTCACAGTTGCATTCTTTTAGGGAGTGATTGCCGGAACAATTAGGACAATTAACAGAAAACTTACAGTCTTTACTAACGTGTCCGTACCTTGAACATTTATAGCAGCGTATTATATGAAATGATTCTCGTATCTGGCACTTTTTCCATCCAACATACAGGAAGCCCTTGCTCAGGAGCTCGCGAAATATTGCGGGATCAGTCTCAATTATAACGTGCGCAGTAGGTGTTCTTCCAATAATACGCACTATCTTCAATGTTGAGGAGGGTAACATATTTAAGCTATTCTGTAGTATCAATTTATCACAAAAATTTGTCTTTCTCCTGGATATCTTCTTCGCTGACACCATAGATAATAATCTTAGGATTGACTTTGCGTGGTATTTCAGCATTAAATTTATCTTGAAATTTTTCAGTTATATTCTCTTTCAAAATATTCAAGTTTTCAGAATCATTACAATTTACTATTATAGAGCCATTCTTTTTAGTAACTATATTATTAATTTTAATGGACAAAGCTGCCGGATTAATTACCTCCTTTAATTGTTTACAGGTATCTGCAGAAGACTGATTTTCATTGATTGGTTTAATGATTAGCGAATTTTTCTTGGCTGCTTTCAAAACAGAGCTATACGATGGCGCCATCTGTAAATTGGTAGGTTGACTAGAACCTATCGGCAACATTGAAACATCTGCAGATTTCTCTAGAAATTCAATTTTTTCTCTCTGTAGTTTGTTGACAATTTCCAGTTCATGAATTATTTTATTCAATAGAGTATGCCCCATATTGATTGACATCAGGATTTCCTGTTCCCAAAATTGTGACGTAAAGTAGTTTAACTCAGATCCTTCCTTGTTTCTCTAGCAATAATTTTGGGTCTATTACTGTGTTAATTTGATTAATTTGAAAAACTTGTGGTTCGTCTACGATTGCATCATTTGCATATTCAGTGGGAATCTCGAAACAAGTCGGCATTAGATGACATTCTGTTTTACGAATATTTAATAATATATCCAACCCTTGAAAAAAATTGAATAATGTAATAATCGCGTAGCCGTTAAACAGGTGCAGATTTATTATTTGCAAAAATTCTTTCGAGTGGTTTATGGTCCGTATATAATATTAAATGTCTCCATACAAGTAATTAAAGAATTTTTTAACACCCCAGTAAATGGATAATGCTTCTTTATCAATTTGCGAATAATTTTTTTCGCTTTTATTTAGCGTACGTGATGCGAATGCAATAGGTCTTTCACTCCCATCTGGAAAAAATGTGGATAAAACGGCTCCAATGCCATAACTAGAGGCATCAGTTGCTAATACTAATGGCAATTTTGGGTTGAAATGAGCTAGAACGCGATTTGAAGCGATTTCTTTTCTTTACCAAATCGAACGCTTCCTGACATTTTTTATCCCAATTAATCTAACTCCTTTTGAAGCAAATGGTACAGAGGCTGCAAAACCATTGCCATGTTGGGTATAAAGCGACTATAATATGTGATTAATCCAATAAAAGATTTGACTTGACTTTGATTTTGAGGTGGTTTAGCCCTCAAAATTGTATTAATTTATCTTGAGTTTTGTGTAACCCTTTAGCATCCAATACATAGCCTAAATAAGATATCCTTTCAGTTAAAATTTCACATTTTTCTTTCTTAAATAAATATTTTGTTCGCGACAGATTTGAAAGCACTTTGCAAACGACGCAAGTGCTCTTCCAAACTCGAAGATGTTATTTTAATGTCATCATAGAATACTTGCAACCCTCAACATTACTGAAAATCGATTCCATATGCCTCTGCAAAGTGCTGGCGCATTAGCAACCCGTACATTAAACGATTCATCTTATACAATCCTTAGACGTATTAATTGTTAATCAACTTTGCAGTCTCATCTGTTACAGACATGTGATATAAGCTTCACGCACATCAAACTTGGAGAAAATCACCCCATCCGATATTTTGATAAAATTTCTTCTATATTGGGTATGGGATAGATATCGGGCTCAATAAATTTATTCAATGTAACTCGATAATCGCCACATAACCTAATCTGACCAGTATGCTTAACGATAGGGACTATTGGAGTTGCCATTCAGAAAAAGAAGTTTTTAGTAATTAATCCTAAATTTTCTAATCTATCTAATTCGTCTTCTACCCTTGATTTAATCGCGTAAGGTACGGCGCGTGCTTTACCAAAATACTGGTTTGGAATTAGATTTAATAAACAATTCGGCTTTTCCGTTTTTTAGGCAACCAATTTGTTCATCAAAATATCTGATAATTATTAACAATTCATTTATTTCCGCTTTAACGTTAAATTCACATTTTATTTCTGCTGCCA
>RXPK01004753.1:0-23151 GCA_004143645.1 Protaetia brevitarsis
GTAGTATATATAACCGTACGTGTTACAATAACTGTTGTAATACTCGTACATTGAATCAAACTTGTACTCGTATTACTACAACATCATTGTAACACTAGTGTTTTAATATACTATTTGTAAAAAAATATATTTTTTCATACGACCATCGTAAATTCCCAATTAAAGGTGACGTAATAAAAATTGTAGTACAATTATCATAAATCACAAAGTCCAAAGGAGAAATGAATTGAATAACCCTTCTAATAAAGATAATTAATTATTTCGAAAAAATAGTCGGTTAAATGATGAACTTTAAATTTTCTGTTGTTGCTCAAATTTTTATTTTTTATTGATCACAGGTAAAGGAACTATAAAAATCTTGGTAGAACAACCAGGACTAGTTTATTTAAATAAGCGCATTTAATCATATTCTAGAAGAATCTTTTATCTAAATATCTAATCTTAAAAGTAAATCTTAGGTGGTGCTAAAAAGCTGCAAAAACCATAATAAAGAAAACCGGTTAGAAAAAAAAATGCGATTAGAACCGTTCATTAGAAATGATGCTATTCAAAGAACCATTACAAAGGTAAATCAGAAAAGCTGCTGCGACAATGACCATAATATATCAAACGTTCGCATTGTTTTCAAGTCAAATAAATCAAACGTCGATGAGGTAACTAATGATTATTGGATATTATTCTGTAACAATTTCGTTCGGGTGAAAACGTTTTATACCATATATAATCCAATTAAGAAAACACAATAAGAATAAATAATTAAAGGAGTTGGTAATACAGAACATTGATTAGCAAATGAGATTTCAAGGACAAATGTGGCGCCACTAGTTCGAAGTTCATAGCACGACTGCTATTATTTAAGATATTTCTATAAAAGGTTCTGCATCTTAAACAGAATGTTTTACTTACAATTAGAGTGCGTTTATCAAGTTTATAAATGTATTGTATGGAAGTACCTATAATGCAATTGGACGGCGTTTTAAAGTCAAACTTATTTAAGATGCCTTTCTAGAGTTAATTTATTATGCAACAATTTTTAAATACTAAATTTCAGTTTTTGATTTTACAGCAGTCACTGCAGTTGGAAGATCTCGTGTGCTTCATATATATATTCGTATTATTTTGAGGTCTCGTAAAAATACTATAGCCAGTGTTAGAAATAGGCAATTTAGTAATATAATAAATGTTTATCCGAAATAGAAAATCATTTTGGAATCAATTACACTTTGCTTGAAGTGAACTTCTTTTCTAAATTTAGGAAGACGAATAAAATGTTCATATGTAGTCTCTTTTAAATTTTAATAGACAAATACCTGCATCTGCAAACATTTAATCCTTCACAATGGCAAACCCTTGTAATCCGATTAGTACTAATTGAAATTATTTTAATTTATCGTGAAGCTCACTATAAGTATCCTTAAATGTTATGTTTGAATATATCACCTCAAGTACTCTAACAGATATTTTCTTAAGCCGAGCTGCTACTAAATGTGTGAATTGCACGCCTAAATCGGTTATTCTCTTTTATTTTATCACAAAAGATGTTATATCATAATTACACTAAGTTATATCTATATCCAAAAAAATATTTTGAAATTTTTGGTGATAAGATCTGAGATGTAAGAGATATTCGGCAAAAAAGTGATTGGATTGTTTTTTTAATATATAATTGTTGCTCTGCGAAATCTGTTAAAAGATCAACGATAGCCTAAGCTAGAAGAGTAATCTTTTGTTCATGCAGGCAGAATATCTAAGTAGTGGGTCAGTGTCGTGCCAAATTATAGGCTCTGCGTGTCTAATACCTGACAACAGTTATGTTCCCGTGATAATCTTTAAACTATATTAGATATGTAAATGAATCTGATGTCTTCCAGCAGTAGACAATTGCCTACTAAATGATGCTTACAGATTGTAAGTTATTTCAAAGAAAAAAAAAGCAGTATAAAGAAGTGGAATATTGCTTGCAGGTATTCATCCTAAAGGTTAAAGGAGATTCGACGAAGTTAAAATGGAAAATAAACTCTTAAAGGAAGAAAATAATACAAAACAAGCAAAATTTTTCGGTGCATTTTAATTCTTCATTTATATCAATAAAAATTTTCTATTCTATTTTATACGTTTCAAAAAAATCTATACCACCTAAAAAAAAATTACTACCAAGTTGAAAGCATCATTTAATCAATTACAATCCTTGATATGCAATGCGTATACAAAGTTTATCATAGCAAGTATCAAAAAATTACATCCGGACAAAGGAATACAGGTAACGCGATATGTGACCAACGAGAAGTCTAAAAGCGACAATATGCATTACTGATCCCAGAGATAGTCGGCGTCTCGTTTTATGGACGTGAAAAACGTACGTAATCTGATTGTAATATGAATAATGTACTGTGGAGGTAATACCTAATAGTGTCATTAGCGTTGTAAATAAATAGAACAAGAAAAATGCCAAGTTGCGCAAGCAGCAGTTATTGTTGGTATTTACGTTGTAGTAAGGTGTATGTGTATACAGTGCGTTTCATAAATTTGGAAATACACACAAGAAAACTTAATTGCTAGACACTAGCACGCTTTTCTTGCGATTTGTTGTAATTGTCTATTATTTTGTAGTTTGACATTTCAAATTTGGCTTCAATAATTGCAGCAGCTACTTTCAGTATCTTGTCCAAATTAGTGAAGTGTGTGAAAAATGCATTTAACAAGAGAAAATTTTAGTACCATGATTTATTATGGTTTTAAAAGTTCGCTATCTCCAAAGCAAAACGTCAAACCTAACATCAAGTGTCTGCGAAGCCGAGGTCTGTCTATACGTAGATGACACATCCCAAACGTCGGGTAGAGCCGTTGGGAGTGCCGGGAGATGGTTTGCTGCAAACAAGTTAAAAGTAAATATTGAAGAAACACGGAGCCTGTTGTTTTCCACCAAAAGGGCAGGCCAATCGACGGTAGTGAAGTTCCTGGGACTTACCATAGATTCCTGTTTAAACTGGCGCCAACATCTCGACAATCTAGCACCCAAGCTAGCATCTGTATTGTTTGCCATCAGGAGGCTTCTGCACATTGCCAATTATGAAGCGGCAAAGGCGGCTTACTTCGCTAATTTTCATTCCCTTATCTGCTATGGAATACTGTTTTGGGGAGCAGCGGCAGACTCACACAGAATATTCGTCCTTGAAAAATAGCAATTAGATATCTGAGTAACCTGGAAAACAGAGATAGTTGTAAAACACACTTTAGAAAGCAAAATATACTTACTCTGCCAAGCATTTATATCCTCAATTGTATCACTTATATTTACAACAACAAGAATAAGTTCAAGTTCATTAAACGGAGACCAACATTCATATAACACTCGAACGCGAAATGAATTGAGAGCACCATCGCCTCGCATGTACACAGAACAGTGTTGACTATTGGGGATGTAAAGTTTACAACAGGTTACTGGAAGATATTAAACATCTACCCGCCCACAGCTTTAAGAAAAAAGTAAAGGAAATGCTCATGGAGAGAGTGTTATGACACTGAGGAGTTTCTATATAATTAATCTAAAATGTTTGTTATTGTGTTGTTATATATATGTTATTTATTTATTATTTTATCTTTAAATTTTATTTATTTTTATATTACTAAGGTACTGTACTTCTGTAATGGTGTTATCGCGAAATATATCATTTATTATTATTATTTGAGAGACTGGCTCTTTTTGTACAAAGCAAAACAAAAATGTCTTCCAATAGATGTGGAAGAGATTGTGGTTAAGTTAGTGCATAGACGAAACTACTTTTGTTCACGAAACAACAGTTTGTAGTAAACCTACACACTAAAAAATTTTTGGTAAAATTCCTATATGATTTTGGGGCAATTTTGCTCCTAAAACCGTAAAGGTATTCTACTTTTAGTAGTAAACTTTCTAACTATAAGTAATTTTTCGAAGGATTTTTGTATGTCACCTGGAATATTCATAATGAAATTTCGAAACGTGGGTAACCTTTTTCAGGATTTTTTCATGTAGTCTAGAATACTTACAAGTAAAATTTCTAAAGTAGTGATAATCTCCATAGAAGTTTTATTTGTTTAAGAGTAAAATTACGAAGAAAAGTTCCGTATTTCTTAATTTTTTCCTAACAACGGAAAAATAAAGACAAACAAAATATGAAAATTTCTAATGCTTACCCAAAACCACTGCACGTCAGATAAATATTTGATAACTATGTCTGCAATGTAGAAAACTTAATATGGAAGTTAGCGCAGTGAAATACGGGAACCGCCATCTTCACGGCAATTTCTGTACTTGTGGAATATGTTTAACGTATTTGCTACTATAAGGCTAGAAAACCAGTGTTGCCAACCGCCAAGAAGTATTTCTCCTTAGGTGATGTGTCAAATTCCCTTTGAACAAGCACTTTATCCCCCCAAAAAAAATTACAGTATATTAGAAATCTTCCTAGTAACCAACTTTAAATTCCCTACCATTATTTATAGTGAATTCAACGTAAAAGTATTAAAACAACTATGGATGTAGTACAGGTACAAAATAGTGAGTCATTTTATGTTTGAACATTGAAATTACTGTGGACAATTTAAAAATTGGCTTTCATTGTATGCTGCGTATTACTAGAATGCTGAAGGTTGAAAAATTATACAAATTAAAGAAAATATAATAAAATATTATTTGTAAAAAAAATGGATTAAATTTGTTATTTCATATATAAAACTCCATTTTAACAAATATAGTAACTAATAAAGATCGCCTAAAAATTCCTCTTAGGAAATGTATCTCCTAAAGTATCCCCTCACCTTAAAAGTTTACCCCAAATTTAGGGAAAAATCCCCCAAGTTGGCAACATTGCAGAAAACTTTGCTATTATATGTTTAGAAAATTGTGACGTGATGATCTACACAGCAAGAAAATTACACAGTAGTATTCCTGGTAATTGTCCGCCAGGAAAACTACAGTAATTTTACAGATGAGAGTGAAAATTTCAGTATAACTGTAAATTTAGAGTATCCCGTCATCATGTTTCCCCCACTTACCCTTAATATCACAGTATGATCGCTATAAATTTAAGGATCATTTCTGATATATTTAAACGCTGTCAGAAATTTACATCAATGTTTTTGACTTTTACATTACTTGTTTGCTTATTTACTGAGAAACTTTTTCCCGTAAAAGTTTCCTTACAGTAATAATACAATACAATAATAATAATAAAACAGGATTATTACTGCATTATTACAGAAATTATTACTGTGTACAGTTCTGTAATACAATGTTGACGTAAATCTATTACCGCTTCATCTGTAACTGTATGTTTTTTTTTGTATAAACTAAATAGTTTCTTTAAGGAAATCGTAAGTACTTGATATCATATATCCAAAAAATACTTTTCTGCTGTTAAGATAATTTATTTGAATAAAAGATATTGTTTTTAACTGTAATTTTCCAAATTGTAAGAAATGTTAAGTTTTTCCTGAGAAATACTAATATTTTTTTTAATAATATTACAATGGTAACGATTTTTTTCTAAGCAGAAATTTTCCTATAATTTTACGTAAAATACTTGTATTACGGGAAAATTTCTAATATTTATTCTCGACATAAGTTTTTGTGCATTTACCCCCATACAGTGCGGAAAATTATCCAAAAAAGATTTGTTACCAAGAAAAATTACTCAATTTTTTTATAGTATGTGCTGTAAAAGTATTTACAATAATTGTCGAGCAGTTCACTTATGCGATTCACAAGTTGTACTTAGGATAAAGTAAGGAATACATTTTTTTAGTAGGTACGGGTGTTGCTAGTTGAGGTAACATACAATTGTAAAATAAATTATATATTTGCACTTAATATATTAAAGTTAAACATGCATATACAACTGGTAAATTATATTATATCTATTCTAGATTTATATTCTGGATACCATAGTATTTCTCATCTGAAATAATTTCCCATATATTATAATTCCAGAAATTGTTTCTATATGAAATAACACTAACACAGTACATTGTGTAAAACTCCAAAGACATTACATGAGCTTAAACGACTGTCATGGAATTTGGGAAAGCCTGAAAACTGAATAGTCGGAACTACTAGCTGAATTTCATAATCAAAAATAAATTAATCAGGAAGTACTATTAGTGTATTACGTTTATTTTATTGCAACTAAATTAATTATACTTTTTTATTACCAAATCGAATCGGTTATGCTTCATCTGATGATAGTGAGGTTTATATATTTATTCATTTATCTAGTCAATTTCTATGGTATATATGTTATGGCGTATACCATTGGTATAAAATATATCCTATTCTGGTGTTTCACTTTCACTGGGTAACTTTCTTAAAAAATATTAATTCGAATCAGAATTAAATTTTAAATCATTAAATGATTATGAACGTATGCTCTGCCTACTAATATTAACAACTGATAGCTGACCGATTTACAGTAGATTCGCGATTATGTGAACTAATCACATTTCACATATTTCAGCATTTCACATATTTCAGAATTTCTCATAAAGTAGTATTCATATAATTGCGAGGCTACTGGATTATATTTTTGTTATTAACAATCATCATAGGGAAATTATTTGGCTAGAGTAGAGACGTTTCAATTGTTATGGAACCCATATAGTACTTAGAATAGGTAGCCTCGTGTAGTACCTTTTAGGTGGAGCACGGGGTTAAGATGATTTGTAATTATTTATCTTTTCATAAATAAAGTGCCTACGAATAAAATAACGCAACTCAAAAATATTTTTTACATATTCTGTTAAGGATTCTTCTTTAGATTTCTATTAGTAAATAAGTAGGCAGTTCAACTTATCGTCCTCATTATTAATTTTACTCTAATTAATAGTCGTTAATAATATAAGCTAAATAAATGTTATAATATACTAATTAATACCCTGAAAGATACTCAACGACATTCAGACAAATATTTATCTTTAAGTTTTCATTGAGCGTTCCAGGCAATATTCGAAACGAAGCTGATTACAAAACTGGATATAAATATGCAAATATGCTTGTACATATGTCATAACACGATAAGTTACATATGTAATAGTACCAGTTAAATAGCAACCGATAAATTTTCTGTGATAAAACAATACATTGTTATTAATAATATTATGCATATATTAAAGCGATCAATAACAATCAGTTCACTCCATGTATGCCCTAGCATTAAAGTTACTACACAATCTGGCCTCTTTCTTCTCACAATTAGAATAAACGGCCCGGTGTTATTTGTTAAGCGTAGTTCCGTTTCGCAAGGCTAGAAAAATTCATTTAATCGTCGGCAGTAAATAGAAGTATGTGTAAACCGATATCGGTACTCATTTGTTTCGGGTTGAAGCGTAAGGCGTAATCCTGATCTGAACGTGGTGTAGGCTGATAGATTGAAGATTAGCAGAAAGCTTTCTGGGAAATTTCCGCTTGAAACCAGCAATTTGTTATCCGCTGAAAATTAGATAAAAACAGGCCGGTTATGGTCAAAGTTCATTACGGATAAAATCTTGATTAGTGAAGTTGTACGGCAACGCGTTTTGTACGTATATTGTAATTTTCCTGTCCGGCAATATTGCAACATTTACGTAGGATATAGTCGTTGTTAACCGGTAGTCGAAGAGGAATTTTATTTTCCATAATTAACGGTTAAGCTTGTATTTAGTTGTGCAGGTCGGTATTTACTACCTACTAGTTAACTGTATTATTTATTGAATTTACATCTAATGTATTTGAATTTATTAATGATAGGCAGCATAAAATATGACAAAGCATATATAAAATGGAAATTCAACAAGACAATGCTCATTTAACAGAATATTGTGGGTAAGTAATTATATATTGTTTGCCCTTTATATATTGCAAGATAAATATATTTGCAAAGTAAATTATACGAAGTATTTTTATAAATTTCTTCCATTCTTTCATATCACGTGCTCTCTGTTTTGCTTCTGTCCATGTTATTTCTTTTCGCATCAGATTTTTTTTTTATAAAGTGTCAGTTTCTTTAGGTCTACCGCATTTTTCCCTCCCTGTTCCGCATTCCCAAATTTCTCCGGCAGACACTATGTTAACTGTCTCATAAATCCACTGATCCAGTATTTAACTCTGCTCTAATATCTTCATTCCATATTTTCCTCACTATTCCTTTGACTTCGACTTAGGACTATAGGTATTTCTATAGTCCTAACGTTGGCGTTTTTGCCTTGTAACTCTTCATTTTTGTTTGGGTCAGCATTACCTTCTTGTTTATTAGTCTTTTGGTTGGTGTATGGCAAACCTTATTAACGTTTATATTGTCTTCTGATATCAGCGACAATAGTTTTAGCGATATTCACTTTAAACTTCTGAGAGCGTTGCTTCTATCTTTCATCTTAATCTTTTCTCTATCTTTTCTCCAATACCTTAATTAATGTATTTAATAGACTTGTATCTTTGTAATTATTGCTGCCTTCGCAATATGCTTTCCGGAATAATAGTAATATTATATAGTTTTCCAGTTGCCTGGTATTTTTTTTTGCTTCTTGTTCTAGTATTTTATTTTAGTATTTTATCTCCTATCAGATGTTTTAATAGTCTAAAAGATAATCGTTTGTAGTCTATGTTGTCTGTTACAATTTTGTTTCCGAATTCAAACCATTTTTTATTCTTTTTGCTTTATAATTCTATACCTCAGAGGCAAAGTATGTTACGTCCAAAATTGGCATTTTATGGTAGACGCATCTAAAGTTTTTGTTATGTAAAGGCTAAAGTGTGACTTAACATAGTTCAAACGTGTCTAACTTTTTAATGAAACAAGGCAGAAAAACAAAAAAGATAGCAATGAAAGATCATTGTATGTATATTAACTTAACATACTTAACTCGATTTCGCCATATTTGGACTTAACATAGTTTGCTTCTGAGGTACAATATCTTAACTTTGCTGTATCTTATTTCCGAGATCCCTATGCCAGTTACTCTTTTTAATTTTCACTTGCTGTTTTATTTCCTCTGTCCAACGGACTGTTTTGTTTATCACTATTTTGCTTTTTTTGCGGCATTTACTTTTGTGATGATTTTATTATTATCTATTTTCAAAAATCTTCTATATTTCTGCTATTCCTTTATTATTCATAAGTTTCCCTACTGTATTCTAATATGTGCTTTCTTCTTTGTATTTTTTTCTATTCCTTTATTTTAGCTACCAAAACGAAATCATCGCTGCCTATTTCTTAACCTTTTTTAAGAACAATGTCGTTTATATTCGATCTGTTTTCCTTTTGTACTATTACACGTAATCAATAATTGACTTTCGCCTCCACTGTACTGAACTTTTTGTAGATTTGTGAATATCTTTTCCTGGTAAGAAGAATTACTTGTAACCAGACAGTGTATAATAATGCCAAAGTCTAACGGTGTCCTTGTTGCTACTTATTATTTCTTTTTCATGCTTACCGACAACTGTACTATATTTGCTACTTTTTACTTGCTCTGCCATCGAAAAAATAAAGAAATTTACCTTATTTTAATAATGAAATTTCCCATATGTTGCAACAATTATGACGGTCACTGTATTTTTATTTAATCTAAAAATATTCTAGGTCGCTTTATTTGCATAAACACTATATAACACTGAAATTTTAGTGTAGTGTACTGTTGTAATAATCTTACAATATATTTGCTCATTTCAATATTTATCACATATCTGAAATTAGATAATAATTTTGATTAAAGTAATTATTTTGTTGTGTATCGCTCAAATGGCATAGGTTAAGAACAAAAGTACTAAAATTACAACACATCTAAATATACTTGATTTGATTTGAACATAAATTTTTACCATTCAATTTTTTTTTCTTACAAGTGCTTATCGCATTCATATAACATGTAACTAATTTATAATAAATCGTAATAAGCAATCGATTTTTGACATGTTCAATTTATAGTACCCCATTTTATTTAAAGCACCTCTGACATTCAAGGAAACTCATAGGTTTTAAAACAAAAAAGATTTATTACCTCATATTAATTACCGATATGTAACGTGGTACTAAACAAGTCTGACAGCATAGACAATAAAAATGCCTTGAATGAATAGCTGACTTGGAATAATGATACTGGGTTCCAGATGTTCACTGAGTGAAACAAGAAACCCGAACATATTGAATGTAACTTATATGTGATCTAATAGCTTTAAATTGCTATAATAATTTAATTGTTCTGATTATTATCGAATGAAGAATTTAAAAACCCATTAATTAATAGGTCCACATTTAACTTAATTAATTTCATTACTCCATATGGCGACTAAATACTACTCTATATTGTTATGAATCATTGGTGATGAGCGACTATTTCTACAGAGCTTGTAAAAGCCGTGGAAGTTATGAAGATGTTAGCTGTCATCAGTGTTATACTCTACGACGTATTACATGTACCACAAACCTAGTCCCTATTATTGACTCTAACTATAATCACATTTAATTTAAGTTAGTTATGTTGTTTTGCATTGAAGTATGGTTTCAGAACTGTCAACTACAATACTAAAAGAATATTGTTGTCAGCACCAACGATTATTAATTTTCTGAGGCTAACTCGATATAAAAATACAGATTAAATATCCTTATACATATATGAGCAGGTAGGTACTTACATAAATACAGACTGGTAAGTTTTTGTTGGGGTGCCGAGAAAACCAAATGCATTTCATATTAGTTAAGTGTAAAATATTTTAGTAATTAATGACGTTTTAAGATGCGAGTATGGCCACAGTGCAGTATTTGGTCGAGTAGTTAACAATATATAACCGAGCAGCCTATACATATGTAGAATCAAGTTAAAAATAATGACACAGGTAAGTAGGATGAATATTTTAATACATATTCTTTAAATGTAATGCCCTCATAATGCGCGATACAATGAACCACCTTTTAGGGTACCTAAAAAGAATGCCACCTCGTCTTGCGCAAAGATTTACATGCATAGAGTTTGACACACAAAACACTGACTTATTTTTGTAAGTAGTTTTGTTACAATGGCTTTATAAAAACAGTTTTCTATATAATAGTTTTTTCTTGTTCATATTCTTAATATTACCATTATATCAAAAAACCTCATTCTTAAAGTTTAAAAGTCAAAACATTTAATCCAGGTGTTTTGCAGAAATTCCAAAAAATGTAATTCGATTTATGTCGTCATAATAACAATAATAATTCATGCCTTAGCATCCCCCAACAGCTTTCGCCAATTACAGGGGGCATCAGCTTCGGCCATGAGTTATCGTTAGGTCTGCGCTCGCGGAGCGGCTTAAGATGTTCGTCTCTCAGCATTTGCCAATGAGTGAGAGTGACCACTAAAACCTCACTCTGAAAGCTGTTCGTCATAAAAGATATTAAAAACAAAGCATAAAAAAGAATAACTATTTTTTTTTTTAAATAGGGGTAGTAATTTATTCTAAAGGGTTATGGGACTTTTTCTAAACTTCTTTTAACATAGATTGTCAGTTGGCATGTGCGTCTAATGATGTAATAATATGGCTATCAGACTTAAAACAATTATAAGACACGTAAAACTGACGAACAGATAGATTCGACAGAAAGAAAACAAGGAGAGCATTACTGAAACCAGAATAGAAGAATAACCTCAGCACTATTCCGTGATCGATGCGCTCAAAAGCCTCAGAAGCTTTCATATAAACAACATCGATCTGACCTTGGGTGCTCAATACCTGGTTGGTAATGATCAATCCATCCATGAAGCCATGCTACGATGTCAACATAAAATGTGCTTAAAGTTTTGTAGTTTACTGCATATCAAAGGGTTTTTGCTTATTGGCTTATTTGCTTGCACGCAACTGTAGTATACACATGCACATTTTTTGACTTGAGTAGAAATGTAATCGTAGTTTCTGATAATTAATACAATCTTAAATTGGATATACTGCGTCAAACGAAGTAATTAAATTTTAAAAAATAATATTATTTTAATGCAGATAAAACATTGATAAACGAATATTTTAAAATTATTTAATCATAAACAAACGCTTTTATAGCGTTATCACTTATAAACCGATTTTACGCATATGACGATGTTCCTTAGGTATGTACTAGATTCTACCTTACCCAATTATTTATACACTGAGTTTTACATTTTTCTGCATAATGATATCGAATATGTTTATCTCTTTTTATTATATCTCAGAGCAGAATGGCATAAAGGAAAAATTAAATCGGAGATTCAGGAATTATAACTTACATCTTCCCCGTCAATTTTGCTAAATATTTTGGAGCTGTACTTTCCTTGGTATGCTCTTTAATAATAGCACAAATTAGGAGTAATGTCATTTAGATCAAATATGTCTAATTTAATTATAGGGTACAGTATCCTGGTCAGAATGGTAATTAACCTAATTTGACTAAGCCTTTGGATATACATCTTACTCCAACCTAAAGGTGGCAAGATATGTAGGCGATTTAAGTATAAATTAAGCTAGGATTTCTTTAGTATTTAATTTTTCAGAAAAAAATAGGTGCAAACTCCATAGTGTTCTTAATATTAGCTCCTGAGTATTCTTATTCAAATAGTGTTCTGGAACACTTTGTATTTATTTACTCCTATAAGAGTGGACTCGAACTAGTACATAAGCGGCTCTAAAGCAGAATAAGGCCGCCGAAATACACAGCAACAAGCCCCAAAAAGCGCACTTTAGTAAACTTCAGTAAGGACACGACGGTGATCCAGACTGAGGTCGCTTGAATTTATCACTGTGTCAGGAAAGTATATAAAGATGAAGAGAGAGTTAGATAAATTGTCGCTATTTTCTTTGACAGCCAGGCAATACTTAAAGCCATCAATTCTGCAAGTGTTGACTCTAAAATGCATTATGACTAAGCTTAAGCGTCCTAAATTAGTTGGGCACCCAAATGAAGTTAACATTGGCCAGGGTTCCCAGCCACTCGGACGTAAAGGGAAATAATGCGGCGGGCGATTTGTCCAGATAACGTTCGTCACGGTAATTCGTGATGACTGGCATTTTCTTCGACATTACGAAATCGTAAATTAAAAAGTGCAGCCCATGAATGAATGCCTAATGCGTCCAGAGAATAGTGGTAAGTCATCAGAACTAAAGACTGGCAGATGAGTTATTACCGGAACAGAGCCCTAAATTTACTAGAAACTTACTGAGTGAAGACAGGAAGACTATGCCGCTGCGATGTCTGACGAGAATAAGCTTTCTAATACTAAGCCGTGCTGTCTTCGTAAGAGGTACCTGAAGACGGCACGGCTGTCAGGATTGAGCGAACGTGGAGGCTGCCCTTGCCAAACTCACAAGGATAATAATAATTTGGTGGCTATCAGTAACAAAGTCTGGGAGTTCTCCCAGATCCTGCGCTGAGAAAAGAAATTGTATTAAATGAAAAGTTTTATAACTTTTGGTTTATATCATGTTAAACGAAAAGGATACCTTTTTGCAGAAAATGTTTATTTTATTTGAAAGTAGCGTGCTGTTTTGCCAGAAAACTATTTTCTTCTTAAGTACATGCTTTTGGACGAAAAGTAACCCTAATTTAATTAAATGAAATGTACCTTAGTTTTGATGAATATTATATAATATCTGTATAACTTCTCTTAAAACAATACACATTCACATATTATGTGGCTATTATTGTATTAACTTTTACTTTAAATAAAAAACCCGGCGTTTTTGTTTATTTGCGTGGATACATTGCATTGATTTAAAACTTTTGGCTTTTAGCGGAAAATGCAAGCGGCTGCATACAAGTTGAATGCTTTTTTACGCGAAGGTATTTTAGTTTTATGCATGTTCTCACGTGCATGAACCTCATATATGCAAACTATAGTAAACAAAAATAAATATTTTTGTGCAAGATAAAAGGAATTTCAGGGACAATTAGAATCTCTTCAGTTAATGTCGCATTACTTATAAGCCAACGCAGTTTACAGAAGTATATAGTGTTTGAAGGTTTTAAAACTGTTATACACGGGAAAAACGATCTTGTTGTTTTCAACCATTTTTTATGTATTTGGCTACAGTTACTAAATTATTGCTTAATTTAGGAATATTAAAAATATTCCTCTATTCAATCCTACAAATAATTTGGTTAGTAGATTTATTTGAAGTTAGCGCAGTATTTATTAAATTAACTAAATATTTACGTGGAAGTAAAAATAAATATCGCATTTTATTTTCGTATAGCAGTTTTCTCCCCATATTGTACAGCAGATGAGCAGATATACTTATGTGTAGTAGAGAAATTGTCACATAGATGGCGCATCTCTTATTTCATTCCAGCAACAGATAATATTTCGTGCAAAAACTGGAAACTACGATTGTAACATACTAATCTGGTATATTTACCAGATCAACAATATCAACATCTGATAGCAGTCATCGCCATTGAAAAGACGATTTCTTTTAACGGCACACTAAGAGTACTGGGGTGGTCACTGCGACCAACTCCCCAATACTACTAGGATTTGCAAAATTCTAACGGCAAATCCCTCCTTAGTGCATGGAGATTTTTGGAGATAATTCATTTTCATTTCGATTAAAAATGATGACGGTATTTGTTGTGCTTACGCTTAAGTCTAAAATAAATAAATTTTATAAGAAAAGGAAAATACGGTTGCCTGCCAATCTGCATAGTTTCAAGTTTAAAATAAAGAGGACGTAAATCAACTATCAACATCTTGCACTTAGAAGATTAAACTGTTTCAAAGAAAAATATATTATTTCCGAAAAAAATGCATAAATTTAAAATTATATTCCTTTTAAAAGAAACACCAAATCATGTTGGCCATACAGAAAACGCAAAAACTCTCTCAGTGTGCCCCCAGAGTAAGGTTTTCCATGGTTTTCCCTTACTCCTTGGCGAACGCTGGGAGATAACTAAAGTTGTTCCATGCACTCACGATTATGTGCACTAACCACATTTTTGTTGTTCACGTGATCCAGCGTTTGACATAAAGCAGTATTCACATAATTGCAAGTTCACTGTACATATTTTTGTTATTTAATTAAGAAGGCAAAGTTAGAGAGCGCCTTTTCGAACAAAGGGAATCATATTGGAGCTGAAAAGATTAATCGCAAGTTTAATCTAATTTCATTTTATGCCCACTCACATAAGTACTTCCAATGAAGTATAAATTCAGCAAAAGCAGTAGCAGAAACTCTAAAGATATTTCATTTTTATGAAAAGTTCCAAGAGGTGGTTTAATTTTTTATTTGATAATGAAAATCGTTACCAATATTAACACATTTTTATTTGTTTCTTATACTTCTATAATATAGCCGTAGCAAATGCATTACCTAGGTATACGAAAACTACCTAAACCCCGCCGTGTGTGCTCATATGCATCTGCTTTATTTTTATTTACAAATATTTTATCTAGCGTTCGGGTAATCGCGAGAATGGTGACGACCTCAATGAAATATTCCGCAATTAAAATAAATTTCACCAAGCCGGGATCGCGACACGCAGGAAACAAATCAGTCAGACAACGAGGCGAGAGAGAGAGTCCATAAAATCAATTCCCGATAATGAACGCGAACTCGGGCACGCACATAATTCGCGTGCGAAATCTGTGGAAAGCTCGTTCACCCGTCGGCATGGCATAGCATGGTGGTCGGTACTGTCGTGTACCGGAGCAATGCGACTGATTTGTACGTTGGGACAAGCGGCGGAATCGCATTGGATCGTTTTGTTTTTCTCTTATGTTCACCTATGTATGCGCAATGTATATGCTACACTGAAAAAAAAGTGAAATTCGCAATAATTTGATTGGGACTTTTTTTACATTAAATAAATTAAAAGTAATTTTCAAAACCACATGCTGTTATCAGTAAATTTACTCCTTGAATGTGTTTTGACAACAAGCAATAAAACGTGTTATTAAGCAAATTTATATAATAAAACTTAAATGCACATTGAAAATTATAGTAATAAATAGTAGATGTAGCTTTACAGATTCCTAACGGTTTTTTACTTCTAAATATATGCGTGACCATCAGATTACGTAGTTGAGAAGTTTCAGTTTTTGATTTTCTTCTATTAAGGTCCTCTACTGTCATTGCTGGCTTTGATGTGTTAGCCCTTTGTTCTTTTTCCATGTTACTGGCAGTGGGTCTCTCTTCCACTTGTTTTATCCCTGGTCTTGACGCGCTCCTGTCTCCCTCTCTTGTTGAACTTTCGGTTGTCTTTGTTTTACTCATTCTGTTTGATGTTATTTATATTTGTGATGCTTTGTCAAATGACTTTTTAGTTAATTAGACGCCACATAAATTCAATGTGCGATTGCAGAAAAATGAATTAGATTTTTATCAAACAGGCCCCACGGAGGTTGGTCAGTGAATCCTTTTGAATTGGAATACTCTAGCGATTGTCTTTCGTCAGGAGGGGCAAACTGCCTTTGAGAAATACGTTGCTTTCACCGAAGTGAGGGGAGTAAGATATTTAATACAAGAGAATGTCCACGTAACCAAATAGACCAAATGAAATAAATAATTATTGCAAAATTCTGGAGTCACCTTACATTCAGTATAAAATAAAGGTACGCGCTTCTACATCATGAGAAAAATATATTTAAAAATTTCCAGTACTATTACCAGGTTAAATTTACAATATTAAAATTAATTACTGTACAAAGAGTATGCAACCTTGCATGCATATAAATTTTTGACCAAATCGAATTCCAGCAATTCTCCCTGTCTTTCTGTTGACATATCAATGAACTTGGATTGCAAACACATAAAAACATTATTAGAGTAAATATAATATAACTTAAAATTTACTTAAATATACTATACAAATTCCAATATTTAATTTTGATGTGTAGGTATTTCACTATTGATCATCTTTACCTCCTGAAGGGGACATTCTGAAGGAAAATGCCTCGAAGGATTTGCCAAATGCAGAGATTTCCTACATCACCTGGACTTCGTCTGGCTGTCTACTGCTACATTTTATATTCATTTTATTTTTTAAAATACATAAAAATAAAACTAGTAACGTTATACTTAAATAATATCAAATGATTAAACCATTACAATATATATGTACAACCTACTTACTGAAATTATAATAGCGAATATTATGCATTGTATTAAGATATTAGAGAAATTTTGTTGGGGTTTAATTTATTTGTTGGCCCGGAAAATGTATAGATAAATTCAGTACCTATAGTCATTGTCGAAGAACACATTAGGAGGCATTTGTTTATTAAAGAAAACAGCGTACTATCTAATCAAGGGCTGCCTATTTTAACAAAATATCATCAAACAGACTGCATTTTTGAAACTACGCACAGACTAAACTAATGCAAACATTTTTACACACATTTTAGTGGCAGGTGACATAATACTAATTTTATACTACTTTTACTAATATGTGCAAATTAAAATTATTTTTGCAACTAAAGCTAATTTGAAACAATATTTGGGCGCCAGTTATTTTATTCTCTGAATATATTAGATAGTAAAACTCCAATTTTTAGGTTTCTAAGTTGCGAGAGGGTAATATTCATGTATTATCTCACTATATTGTGGAAATAGGTAAGTACTGTTTGTATGTGCCAGCTAAGAAAACGAATATTTCATATTTTAATATTCTGTATAATTTAATTTTCCTTATAGATACTGGCAATAGTAAAACTTATCCAATATATTATTAGAAACCAAAATCCTTACAAGCCCTGATTTCTTAGAATGTTTTAAATTATATTTTGCATTATATTTTATTTTAAACTTAAAATTCTAGTTGCATCTCATGTGCCTTGGAAATAGTTCTGCGACATTTTTTTTTTTTAAATGCACCCTGATAAGAGAGCCAGATGAAAAAAGGCTACTATGGCGAAGGTGGTAGTATTATTGAAACGCCAAAGTGATTTGTATGTATATAAAGTAATAATAGTAATAATTTTTTTCATTATATTTAATAATGGAATAGTTTTTGTTTACTGAAAAGTTACTTCTGTATTATTACTATATTTTAAGTCAGAAATAGTAAATTACTATTTTATTTTCACAACATCTATCCATAATATATAAAAACATTTGGTAAATATAAAAATAAATAAAATAGTAACTTAATTCATCTGACAAAATGATATTGATAGGAAAATGTAACAATACATAAGATATGTAAGATTGATTAATTTTACACAAAAGAAAATTTATAAAACTGGAATATGAACTATTATTTTTTTTTTTTGTAAAAAATTGAAGATAAGTGTGCATTGTTGTATTTTCTCATCGATATAAATTAATAATATTTTTATAAGTAATATAAGTGATACTATATATTATATGGAAATTCACTCTTGTTTTGAAAACAAATATAAATGTAAATTTAGAAAACTTTTCGTATCGTTGCTTCATTCTTTCAGTGTAATGTTTGTAGAAATTCGAACTGAAATATTAAATTGAAAAAGTTATAAAAGTATTTGTATCCGTTAAACTTCTTAAGGAAATAGGTTTGCTGCGCACTATAAATATAGGCTCGATGCACAAACCAATCACCTCCACAGTAAATCGCAACTCTAAAGAAAGATTTTGCAGAGATGTAATCATCAGACAAAAAAAAACCTTTAGATTTCGGTAATTTTAAACTACAAAATAACTAACAAATCTTCAATAACTTTCCAGCTTCAAGTAAGCAGCACAAGGATTATAGGATGGCCGACATGAATATTATAAAATTATTTTTCTATTACTAAAACATAGTAAACAAATTGAGCAACTGCGTTCAATTGTAAAGCCACAATTCAATAAGCCTACCAGGTTCAAAAGTCCGTTAAATCTTATTCTGGCATTTTTGATCGTTCGTTGACTCACGCAAAGAGAAGCTAGAAAGAAACCCGGATTTATGCTGTGAGATAGTTTGCGGCCCTATGGCTAATGCATTCTCGGATTATTTTCGCAGTATCCTTTGGACTTCTAGTGATTATGTCGTTGGTGAAGAACACACACACTGTTCCTGGCTTGCGCCTATAAATCACTTAAACGAATTCAATATGCTATTGGCTATTAGGGGACTGAAACCTAAATTATCTTCAGGCTACTATCAAGTTCTAGCTTTCTCCTAAATAAACAAAATAAATAAAATTAAAAAATTGTATAAAAATTACTTAATTTTATTTATTTAACCTTTTCAATAACAACGTCGTTTTTATTTTTATTTTTGTGTCATTTCCTCTGGTGCTCCATCCATATTTATTACATCAGGACTATGTGTGACTGACTCGATATATATCTCGCACGCGAGGTGGATGTTTACGCACGAATAGGTGCTTCCAGCTTGATGCACCTGAACGGTATATAATAGTACCTAATGTGTTCGGCGGCTACTGAAACAGTATTTTCTCCATAACACAAAAAAAAATACAAAAACGATCAATAACAGTTTTGTAATTTAAATTAACTTATAAAAGCTTTTTCATGTAGATATGTTAATTAAATGCAGTAATATATTTTATGACAACTATTTCCTTCTCTATATTTAAATCAAATCCAAGGCTGCTATAGAAAATATCACCAATGTAAGAAAATCATATTGATATCTTGAATAAACACATACATATGACACCCACATATGCCCACTTTATCATTATCACTTTTTCAGCACATAATTTAAATGCAAAAAAATATCCGCATCGACCCATATGTTGGTATTAATACAGTTTCTACCATAAACATAGATGCATCCAAACGGAATCCAATTTCACTGGCTTAAACAGCTCATTGTTGACAACGTAACTAGCATTCTTGTATTCCGCTCAAGCTTTACAAGCATCAGCAAAAACAAATAAATCGAGTAGTAGCTTGCAGTAAAATTGCTTGCAAAATTGGAAATCACGTTCCTTAGAGTAATTTAAAACAGCAAATTATTGCTCCCCTACAGGTAGAAAGGAGTTTACAAACCAAAGAAATGCTTTTTTATGTGCTTTGTGTGGCAAATAATCCGTTTAAACTCAATTCAATGACTGAAATTTTAGATTATTTCTTGAGTTAACATTTCGCATTTTTTCCTATTGTAAAATAGGTGATACGTAAATTGCCAATATACATAAAAATAGAATAAAATGTTTAAGCAAAAATTGTGCTTCTTCAGCAAGATCGTAAATGGATACATTAACAATTAGAGCAAAGATTAATAGAGACTACATATATTAATCCTGATTTTCAAACAAGATGACGTTTATTACAACCCTAGCAAAACCATCGCGAGGCAATGGCCAGCAGCCAACGCTCCCATACGCCGATAATGTACCCGCAATTGGAAACCTTTAATCATCGTAATAGGTAACCATTTAATACAAATAATGATCTCTTCATCTAACAATAAAAGTAGTTTGTTCTACATTTTCAACTAGATTAGAATTAGATTTGATTTCAGATCTATTGTGATCTCCCTTTTCCTAGAAGACCCTCTCTAATGTTTCCGTTTTAATTAGGTCTATCATTCTTGAGAATTTCTCCTTTGTGTAGCTGTTAGCGTGGGGGTTCTCCACGCCTATTATTAGAAAGCTTGCCCTCGCCAGTCTGTCACATTGCGCATGCATATTGAACCTTGGTTGTTTCTTTACTCCTCTTAGTAGAATTTGTAAGTAACGATCGTCTACCAGGCCTGTATGTTGTAACATATGCACTATTAGTCTACATGACGATCCAGCAGACCTACTATCATTTTGATAGTCTTCCTGCCTTTACTCAGTAGGTCTTTAGTAACTTTAGTCATCAGTTCCTTTATAAACTCTTTTGCCTATGTTGTCCAGTGATTTTTGCACACTTCCCTGACTCATTATGCATCCATTTATTGATGGACTTTTTAATTTGCGATTTGATAATGCTGAAAGAAGGGAAAGGACGAAACGAAGGAACGAATGACCTTGAACAGCCTCGTTTTGCCAGATCGTCGGCCGCCGCCTCTTTGTCCCTTCACACCTGATTGCCTCGGTTCCGAAAAGAAGGGCCAGTCCAGCGAATGACCTTGACGAAGCTACATTGATCGACCTCATTTTTCTCTGTCATGCCCGTACGTGGCTATGAACCCAGGCCAAAGTTAATTCCCTTTGGGTGGCCGCATCTCAGTATAGGGCGCCGATACAGCTTAGAGCAACACCCTTACGAGAACACTAAATTTCGCTTTTATCCATTAGACTGAGCTGTCAGAGTAGGTAGCGACGCTTTTACCTAACTTCCATCATTCTGTTCTTCTTCTGCTGTGTTTCTCTGTTGCTGAGCTTTACCGAAAGGAGCCTTTTAGGCTTTCTTGCGCATAATTCCAGCTCCTGCACCATAGTCCGTTAGAGGTTGTCTGTCTATTACCAGATCGAGTCTGCTCTTACTGGACTGGGTTTCTGCCAGTCCTACTTATCTGGTATTATAACTTAATATTTTCTAACTCGGTAGATTTTTTGAACCATAGCATCATCACATTGCATCCCCAAAAGGGGTGCCTCTTTGAATTCATTTAATACGCTCAGAAATATACATGTATTGATTCCACCAAAAGCTGGTAAATTCAATAACAATCTTCGTTTAAATACGTCGAAAAGGCTTTTTTGTTTGAAGAAACATAAAGATTAGTGTGTTATTTTTGTTGGTGAAAAAGTAAAATGGTTGATTGAACTAAACATCGATGTGGGGTTAATACAAATACAATTAACTGTCCACTCAATGTATGAAATGTGTTCATACAAATGTTAAATTATTGTATATAACAACATAGACGTGTTGGCAATATAAAATATGGGTATTTGATGCAAAATAATAATAGTTTGATATCAGTAATATTTTACTTAAATCAAGTAAAAATTTATTGCAAAACTGAACAATTATTTTATTCATTTTGATGTTTTTTTTATTATTTAAAGCAACATTTCTTTTCATGTATTTCTAAATAAACACAATTCCGGTCAAGTCACGGGCAGATCAAATATTGTTACATGTGTTATGTATTGTTTGACCGTGACTTGAACGTGCGCCCTAATGTAAATTTAATAATATAAAATGAATGTTACAATATTTAATCTGACCGATACTGTGAATCGACCTTAAAATGTCATCAAACTCAACACTATGTTTTTGTCGCATCAAATGAAAATATTTGGTAATTTCCACAGCTTCCATTATCAAAAACTATGAACCAGAATTGTCTCCCGTCTCCCCGCATTGGGGAACAATTGGGGTTAAACCTAATCGTAGGTGCGATGGAGAAGCCTCGTGTCAAGACTGCAACCTTTACGTTCACATGATAGCCCTTCCAAAGTCATCGTCATGAGTTTTATTGTGCGCCATCTTTCGGTCCAGTAATTGAAGCATCTCCGACTTCGATATGTAGTACGTTAACGTCAATAGGTATGTTCGTTTTGGTACTCCGCCTCGTAACGCGAAAATCTTACCGCGTGACGTCGCGTAAAGTTTTTCATCGCGAGCTGTTGCCGTAAAACGCTGGATTGACTCCAGCTTTAGATTTAATGATTCCTGTTCGTTTTGTCTTAACGCGAAAATTAATCATTAATTTTAGGTTATCTAATTTGATTTGTGAAGTATAGTTACCTACGTTTTTTTTAAGTCATTTTTATGATTTTTTGAGAAAGTTTTTAAGGTACAAATTTTAATTATTATTTAGTGGATATAGTTATTTAAATTTACATATTTATTGTTACTGTGTACCCCATACATTATATTTAAGAGTAAGTATTTAGTCGGTTTTCTTTTATTACATATTTACAAAAGTTAATTTTGAAATTATCCAGATGCAAAATTTTCGATGCTGCGTTATAACTTGTGGCACACTGTAAATTTCAGAATTCAAATCGAACAGCGACGTAGCATCAGTGAAAAGTAACGGCTAGTTCAATCGAACAGAAATGCTGCAAGCTGCGTTTCGCCGCACAACGCTAGTGCAAAACGGAACAAACCCTATAATAGTCTGATAGAAAATTCGACGGTTAATCCAAAAAGAACAGATGACGCTCTGGAATTTTTCTGGTTATGTTTGTTGCGATCTTTTATCATGAAATTATTGTTGAAACTACGTTTGGTTATAAATGGAGTTATGTATAGATCACGACAATTTTGTTAACAAATGGTTCTTTACACTTTAACGTTAATTTTAATGTAGACGAAACAAACAAATA
>RXPK01004754.1:0-30771 GCA_004143645.1 Protaetia brevitarsis
TGTGACGAATGACAACGCGCTAGCGTCATGCGGATTTTTAAAAATTAGAGCCAATAGATGACAATCCTAATAACTCTAAAATGATATCTCGAGGAGTGCGCAAACTTTGATCGCCCAAATCAAGCTAAACATTTCGCTCGGTAGAGCTTTTCGTTCGGTTGATGTTAATGATGGACAGATAAACATATAACTTTTCGACTTCGTAAAATTGTTTGTTAGAACGGCACAAACCGTAGCGAAGCGTCGGTTGAAACAAGAACATACGTTTAAAGTCGGAAGACATAAAAGTGGAGCAGATACTAATTTCCTTTCGTTGTTGAAAAGCTTGTTCAAATCAGGAGTCATTCCAAGAACCTTTTTTACGTGTGAGATTGACAGTGTGTATTACGGTTGAATTGGGTACGCAAAGTCGATACCATGAAGCTGTGGCCAATAAATTCCGATTTACGAACGTTTTTAGGAGGTGGTACGTTAAGATGCCTGGAGTTTTCCGGTAGGTCTTAGTCCTAATTCGTCGACTATAACCAATAATTTCAACTGAGGCTACAAAACTGACTTTCTCGAAATCACGGTTAATCCCGCGTCTCGAATCGTTTAAATATTCGTTTAGGGGGTTAATGAGATTGAAAGTCCTTTGAAATAATAAAATATCATCCAAATACACAAAACGAGGGCTGTAATCTGCACCTAAGATAGAATAATTACCGCCGGCCAGGTTGCAGGCGCGTGTTAAAACAACGCATACATTAATCGGTATATCCTTGGGGTCACAAAGCATAAGTCTTTAGAATTTCCGTATAGGTATTTGCCAGTACGCGCGCTTTGATGTAAGTGAGTCAAATATTCAAGCGTTCAAGCTTGTCCATTAGAAGAAATATAGGACGGATACGAATCTTTGCGAGTACCGATTCAATTCCTTAATCGACGCAAAATCGGTACTTTATCTATTTCTTCTGACTAGGCGAACAGGCGAAGCCCAGGGACTCTTACAAGGTTCAATGATACCGGCCTTCACTTTTCTGAATTTAAATCTCGATACTTTTTGTTTATGGGATACGGATAGTAACGTTGTTTAATGGACGTGTCCCAAGGTAAAGTTCGATTTCATGAGCAACGAGGTGAGTAGGCTAATGAAGTCACATACGACTTTGTTCGTCCACTAGTGTGATAATGTCATTGTTGAACGGGTCCCAAAGATTCTTGTCGAAATCTGTCGAGTCGAAGTAGGGTTAGTTTCAGAAAATGCCAAATATTTGTCTTAATCCAGAATTGTTCATTTTTACCAATCTACCCGAGGATATGTATGCGAATATCCGGAAGAAAGAATCGACTAATTAACTTACTTTCAAACGGAAGGGTAAGATGTAACAAGGTCATACTTTATCTCCGCTAGCCACGTAATTCGATAGTGTAGAGATCAACTTAGTCCAAGTTGTGATAAAATTTCATATCCTGAGGTACAACATGTCTGTGAAGCGCCAGAATCTATAAACCATAAGAGGATAATCTAGCACGGTGACTTCAAGATAGGGTCTTTGATTCCTGACTCGAGATTACGTTCTAATAACATTCTATTGTCAAATTTGGATTTTCGTCGAATTTAAAACTATAAGGACGTTACGACAACTAACGCTTAGATTCGAGTTTTTGACATTTCGGGCATTCAGAAACAACTCGGGGTGTCAATTCTATAACAGAAATGTTTAAGGAACGAGAACAGAACTAAATGGTGGCCCATATCACAATTAAAACATCGAAGTTCGGTCGTTGAGGGAACTATATCGACTTTCTGCGGGTAGAAGATGCACTTGCTGCTACAAGCAGTCAGGCTCACAAAGGTGTTTGTTCGACAGGTGGTTTATAACGATCGCTTATTTCTTCTCTCTAATTTAGACATTCATCTTCTAATTCGGCAATTAGAAACAGAGGGTAAATCATGGTTAATGGGGCTAGGTCCCTATAATAAATTTAACTGACGTCTTCAGGCATTCCTCCTAACGCCGAACAGAGAACAATACAAGAATAGTAACCACAAAAGATCGTCTGTCTTTAGAGCTAGATGTCTGGTATAAACGAGTCTTGTATTCCGGTGGTTCGAATGTCGTCGGAGAGTTAGAAAGGTTTCCAATCAGAAACACGGTGCTTATTTGACTAACACTAAGACGTTTTCCTTCAAATAAGTCATCGCCGATTCAAAAAGTAAGGTATCGAAATACCAGGGCGGTTTTCAATTCATAAAGCGTTTCCAGAAAGTTGTGCATGAATACCTTGGGTTCTCCACTAAATTTAACAATCCCACTTAAAACAGGGTAGAACAGTTTTGGGGAAACAGATGCAGAAACTGAGGTACTATTGAGGGTGAAGTTACTTTTATTTCTTCAGTGACATGTCTAAGGTCTAAAGAATCTAATAAACAAAGATTCCCTAATAGCAAGAACGTTGTTTCGATTGTTCAGTTGTTAAGTGGTAACAGGAATTCTATTACTATTCAGTATGTAAAGCGGTGCGAACAGCATAGGAGAGTTTACTAAGGATTTGCCGCACAATCTGATACTAAAGTCTCAATTCAGAAAATTTCCTTCATTATTCTAATTCATCTGAGTGGTTATTTTAAATTCGGGGTAGAAAAGACTATTCTGCTTCTCTAAGCGAATGAGGGAACGCAACATTTTCGAAGCTCATCTACAGTTTGAGATTCTTCAGATAGCCCACGAATTTTGCTCATAATGTTCGTCTTTAGGAGTGGTGTATAGCAAATTGTAAGCATGTGAAAATATAATTTACCAATAACAAAATATATCCTACTTACATAATAATAAACAATTAAACAGAATACAATAAAATTGAAAACGCGCAGCGTGTCACCCCCACGAAAAATAAAAGTTCAACAAAATTCGCAATACAAATTTAAAACTATTTTTTGTTTTTTTTTTTTTTTTTTTTTTTTTTTTTTTTTTTTTTTTTTTTTTTGAAAGTTAAATTTACATATTTACATATTAAAGTTTAAATTTCAAGTGTTAAGAAAATTACTGTTTGGCGCCATTTGCTACAGGTAAATCTCAGGCGTAATAATAGTAGGCAGATTTTCCAGAGTCATGAGACTAGGTTAAATATAGTGAAAAGTTATATTTGTTTATAAAAGATTATTGGTATATGAAATAAAATAAATGCATCGCAAGTACCACAGGATGGGAAAGAAGGATAAATAAACAAGGTTTATTATTTGATTTATTTTCCAATAGATAGATATAGAGGTCGGTTCGCCAGGGAGGCCGAGAGATGTCGGATGAGGCACACTGGTTAAACAGGTGTTGCTGTGACGCCACGTGTGCCGGTAACCTGACCACAGCAGAATGGCTATGACAATCGGGACAGGGTGTACTTGCGGAACTTCTTTAATATGTGTTAAATGTTAAATTTAAATAAAATGTATTTCATGACAAGAGAACAAACTAGTGCAGGTCGTTAATTAAGTAATTAAATAAAAGACAGATAATTATTGATGTTAATATTAAATGACTGGTGGGAGTGCGGGTATTATTCACAAATGGTAATATTAAAAAACAAACCAAATCTAGTATCGTCGACATGCAAATGATAGACTACCATGTTAATGTGAAAGATAATAAAGCAACAATTCAAAATGGTTTACAAGTTCATTAATTTTGACAATGAGCAAAACAATTAAAGGAAAAATTAGTTAATTGAATTATGATTAAAAACCAATTAATAACACAAAATACGTTAATTATTAATATAATATGGTAGTGGTTACTCAATATCAGCATAACTTTAAATTAACTTACTGTACAAACATGCACGAGGGTTAATAGTCCACACAGGGGCGGGTAAAATAGAAGAATAGAAGGTAAAAGTGTCAAAGAGTCGGGTCAGGGACGACGGGGCCGCGTGCTTGCAAATCGGGGGGCTCAAAAAGAAGGTTGTATCCACAGAACTCAACGGTTCAAAGAGTGATTCTTTACAACGGAGATCCCAACGGGGTCAAAAAGTAATTAGTGAAAAGGGTTGCAAACAGGGGTGCCTATTAACTCTTAGGTCGATTTAGGGGCTACGTATAGTGAAGTTAAGAGGGTAGGAAATTGTTCCAGGTTGCATTAGTGGCAATAGGATCGAGTATGAAGATACAAATCGAGTGCGAGATTATCGAAATCCTAACGTTAGTACAGAGCAAAAAGGGAAAATTACAAAATGAAGAAATCGGAGCTAATTATGACGGAGTTTTGAAATTACGTATCAGCATTAAATTATTTAAAATTGACAATTTAAGAATTTTGAAAAGGTCACAATAAAGCGGTACGCTTACAAAAACAAATCAGGTTAACGTGGTTATACAAAATAAGTAAATAGCGAGGTACTAGAAAGGTCAAGGAATTGGATAAATCAGAAAAAAGTGTACGTTGGAGAAATAAAAAGGTTTTCAAACACGTAACAAGGTCATAAGAGATACCCACTGAAGACAGCCACTCAGTGTAGACAATAACATACTCAAAAGTCTGCAGAGGTCGCTTTAGAATGACTCAACGGCCTAATTCAAGTCATAGAAGACAAAGAATAGCATGACGACTTCCTGGACACGAGGAGCATTTAACAATGCACGGAAAAAGGCGTCGCCCAAACTTCTACAGTGAGAAAGCCAGCCTGAAAGAAGGATAATCACATCCACAATGGTGAGCTAACATTGCGGAGGGACCGAGTAGATGACTAACCGGAAGTGACGGAAAGGTTTCATTGCATGGATTGCTGACACTTACAATAGACGTCAAGGGGGTTTCAAAGGTCTGGTGGAGCGTGCACGTTCTCACACGGTTGACAATGTGTAACAAAGCGACTATTAGTTCATGTTAAAAAACACAGGTGTCGTTTACGAAAAAACGCTAGAAGGTTCCACTAGTGTAGGAGACAAAAGAATTCCATGTAAAGAAGCGAAATACCGGGAGTAGGTTTGATCAAGGATACATGGAATTCACATATCGTTCATCAGCAAAGCCCATCGAATAAGAGGAGAGAGGAGGTAGGTGGAAGAATGGGCATTAGCGAGATGATCTTTGGTTATACCAGGGTAATTAGACCATGATAGTATGGAGCATTAGTATGATAGACAAAGCACGGAGGTGGGGCGGCAAACGCTGGTGGGATGCAGAGCTGCGGCCTGTGGCCAGGGGGCGATGAGATCGGCCCCTACCCGGATTGAAGTAATCTGAACCTGCAACATACATATTATATAAAGGAGCGCAAGGCAAGTAACAGACCTTTGCATAGTCAAGTACATAAGTAATCGCACGCGCTGAATAAAAACTGTTAACGATCAAGGAGGTAACTTCTAGGAAGCCATGTGATGCAGGTTCATAATTAACCAGATGAAATATCAGTTATAAACCAGAAAAGAAGCTGGGAGCAGTCTCCGGTAATCGGATCAGCTGGATTATGACGGTCTAACGAATACGGGTTGGGCGGGAATATTCGAAAGAACTAAAAAGCCTTTGTAAGTTCAGCCAAGATCTATGTGTTAGCTGAGGTGCTGCATCCATACTGTTCCGAGAGATAGAAAGATGTACCGACAGGTAAATGGTCGCTATCCTCTGTAGTCGTACATAAAGCGTAGCTCAAGCATGGACTCTAAGCTGATTTGGAATGTGTCGCCCTAAATGGGTGAGCACCAAGAAAACTAACCTAGCCTGGGTCCTAGCCACTCGGACGCGAGAGGGAAATAGGCGGGACGATGGCCAGGCGAGGTTCGTAGGCCATTAGTTGAACGACCAAATCGGCCAAAATTAAAAAATCCATCAATGAATAATATCAGTCCAGAGGTGGTGGCAAAAAGCACCGGGACAAAGACAGGCAAAAGAGTTCCAAAAGAGCAGAGGCCTGAACTCCGAGAGACTACTGATAAGACAGAGACTGTCAAATATTCATAATGATCTGCTGACTGGTCATGTAGCTGATAGGCATATTACAAATAGGCCTGGAGATGTGCAACCTGCAGATGCTGCAAAAGAGGAAGAAAGCAGTTTTGTGCTGTCAATGTAAGACTGGCGAGACAAGGTTCAAGTATGGAGGAGGAGAACCCACGCTAGTAGCTAATAAAGAAGCGCTTCATAGATGATAGGCCTAAGAGGAAAAATTAGAGAGCGTTCGGAAAAAGGGCAAAAATAGATTGAAAAGGTGCGGTGAAACGGTCCATCTTAATGAATTTAATCTATGTAGAGAAAGTAAAATAAGCTGTTTTTTAAATCCGCACAATAGCTGATAACATATTGTTTAAAATGCGCTAATAGGTTGATCAGTAACTAAGCATATTAATAGGTAAATTTGCTCGAATTGAGTTTAGTATTTCATAAATGTAGGTAAGAATAATATATTGTTTGTATGTTTAGGCAACTTTGCGTACGGTTAAGTAATAATAAATACATAAGTAAACGGCTAAAATTAAAAGGAATTCAAACGTAAGTCATACCACTAAAAATGTTTTTCTTTCATCGAGTTGTGAACTCCATAGATACCTACTAATTTAAAATACAATTGAGAAAAATTAAATACTCTAAACTAAAGCAAGATTGATTTATGAAATGGAAAAAAAATGGACGAGAACTAAGACAAGCGAGTGCATAGCCAACTAAAGGTATAAATAAAATTAGTTATAATCTTATAATAAAGGTGCACCAATAGCGGGGTATAATAAATAAACACATAAATTTCAATGCACGCGACTTCCTGTACGGTAACTCAATGACTAACCCTCATCATTGCAATCATTGGTTGTGAGGTAGTGAGTGATATGTAGGTATTTAGGTATTCTACCCCACTTTCGTTTTACTGAGAGTACAGCTTATCTATGTGTTGGAGTAGTTTTGGCTTTAGCTGTACATCTATAAAGCAATGTTGTCCTTGTGATCTCTCTGTAGGGCAACTTAATAAATTATTATTATTATGGTTAATATGATACAAGATTTATAATTTGTCCAGGTTAATTCGAATTTAATAAGCAGTCAGGTGCCTTAGACTTCTAGATGAAACAATATCTTAAAAAAATAAAATATATAAGTTGTTAGCAGTTATGTGAAATGTTAGCACAAATACGTTACTAATTCTAAAAATCAAATAAGAAAGAGTTACTCTTAAACAGAAAATATTGATAACTACCCTATCTATGTGAATTAGCTCATAACAACAAACAATCGGGGGTATCTATATATCTATTATTATATCTCTCTGTTATTGGAGATTTATTGTAAAGTTTCTTGATTTTTTAAATTATTATTCGTTTTTAAGGTACCTCGCTGTCTGGTTTTTCGCTGAACGTATTGTACATATTTCTTATTCGCTGTGAACTAAAATTAATACAAACGAGTAGAGCAACAGTATGTATTCAACGAAAGTTTATTTCCTAGGAAGTTGACGTTGGGGCAGCATTCTTACCTACATTCCCGTATATATCGAAGCATATACGATTTTCCGTAAGTCTGAGTAAAGCCGAGTGGGTGGTATTAATGAAGAGACCACCAGTTTCTGCAACCGGATCAGGACTTTTAGCACCATTCACCGTAGAAGTATGGCTATTGATCTTAATATCTTTGTTCGCTGTCGGACCTATTATTTACTTGTTAATCATTCTACAATGTGTCCTCTGCCATGATGAAGGTAACATAATCTACCCATTACCTTCTTGTATTTGGTTTGTTTATGGAGCCTTATTGAAGCAAGGAAGTACTTTGTCACCTCGAACGGGTAATAATACAGATGAAGCTAATATAATTTCTACGAATACGTTATTTAAGCAGTAACTTTTTAGATTCCTCTAGGATATTGTTCGCTACATTGTGGATATTTATAACAATATTAACTGCGTTTTATACAGCAAATCTAACGGCATTTTTAACGTTATCGAGATTCACTTTGCCTATCGCCAGTGTGTCAGATATTGGTACTAAGAAATATTCATGGGTATCGCATAAAGGAAGTGCCATAGAAGCCGCGTTGGAAAATGTAAGTAAGAGGTGATTAAACAAGCGAAATCTGATTTGATCTTTGTTGTTACATTAATAAAAATTGTGCAGAGTTTTTCTGAAAATAATATTTCGAAGTCTCATTAAAAAAAAAATCAGAAACAATAGAAGTTAAAAAAAAAATCGTTGTTTTAATGTAAATCATCACCATCATGAACCAACGTAGAAATATTGTTTCCCACAGCAAAACAATGTACTTAGAATGAAAAAAATATTTTTTTGAAGGATTTACGAGAAAAAAAATAGAAATTTAAAAGCTTGCAATACTTTTTGTTTGTAGTCACATTTCATTCTTCTTTGAAAAACATCTGTATTTTCATATAAATCTCTTATTTTTGAAACAAATCAGGTCACAATTGTTGAATCACCTCAAAAAACTAATTTGTTTCTTAAAATTTTATGGTTTTAAATTTACAAAACAGGATGTCAATTTTAAATCCAGCTTAAAAGGTTCGCATTGGGATTCTTGGAAGAGGATGCCGGTAACATATTAGAAAATTGGGTTAAACGCCATGACTACATGTATATTGGTGAGAAACCAGATTGTAGACCATCTAATGTACAGAGATTACTTGAGTAAAATAAATACCCACATTGCTGAAGCTGAAAGGTGTACTTTTGTGATAACCACTTGGACAATTACGAATAACTTAAGATCTTTTGGTTATTCACCGAATTTTCCTTTCGTAGATCTTTTCGATAACATGTGAGTATCATTACATAATAAAAATTCTTATAATAATTCTTTTTTCCTCGTTTTTTTAGATTAGAACACCTGGTAGAATCTGGGATTGTAATGTACAGTTTACGGGAAGGTTTACCAGACACACAAATATGTCCTCTTGATTTGGGCAGTAAGGAAAGGCAATTGCAAAACACGGACTTAATAATGACCTACTATATAGTAATAGGAGGATTCATTGTATCAACCATTGCTTTTATGTGTGAATTGTTATATATTAGAATGCAAGACGTCATCAATCCAGTGATCAGAGAGGACCAGATGCTTTGTTCGTTATAAACAAGAATTCAAAAGGGAACAAATTGAATGATAATTACCTATTTCCGCCTCCTCCACCTTATCACGCTATTTTCAAGCCGCCATTTCCCAACTCAGAGGATACTAGGATGAGAACCGTAAACGGCAGAGATTATTGGGTTATTAAAACTAGTGATGGGAATTCGAAGCTTGTTCCCATACGAACACCATCCGCATTTTTATTTCAATACGCCAACTAGATAAAAATTGCAATATATATTTTTTGTGATAGTTTGCAAAATAAAGTACAAATGTGAATGTTGCATGCATTTAGTTAATTGTATTTTGTATTTCAAAATTCTTAAGTTAACCCAATGTTAGCCATGTTGCAGTAGTTGTAAAACGTTGATCATCGTGGAAAATAATATAATAGCAGTAATGTTATAGTTATGTCCAAAATGAGTTGATGATTAATGATAAAAAACAAGTTTGAAACTCAATCAGTGGTACAGATATATTGGCTTACATGATTCGGTTACAACGCCATCTTCAGAGCCATGCCAGATTAGAGGTCAAACCGATATCTGTACCGCTGATTGAGTTTCAAACTTGTTTTTTATTATTAATATATAGTAGGTATAATTATAATTATTATTTATATTTTTCCAGTTTTTTAATATGACAGGTTACATGGATTACATGGAGAAATAAAAACAATCTCCGTTGGGACTGATTTACTAGATACTAGCAAATACAAACTGATATGTATATAAAATTATCAAAACACATTTGAAACGTCAAAAAGACCACTTATTTCTACGGGTTCTAAAAGTGCTGTGACGCCACAGCATTTATTCCCTAAAAAATTAAAAATTTTACAAATCCTATCGATTACTAACATTTTGAAATTTTAATTTTCCTCACAAGTTTCGTTACCGTATATTTCTTTTTCTTCTTCCAATCCATGACTTCAATTCTACTATCGATGCTTCAAATAATATAATTGTAATTTTCCTTCTATGATCACTGTGTACTTGTCGATTCATTTTGCTTGCAGAATGCTTCATTTCTTATATTTAATGGTAAATCGTTGATATGTTGCAATAAATAGACGAAATATGTGTTTAAATTTACCTTATTCTCCTCACTTAAATCTTTAAAGTTTCTTTCTACCATACGCTTTTATATTCTTATAAAAAGATTGATAGGTCTTCGTAATTCTTAAGCAATTCAAGTATGTAAATCAATTTTTGTATTGCTTCATCCATTATTTCTTTCAGCGACGGCTGGTGCGTAGGTCTGATTTGTTTATATAAGTTCGTAACATGTTCATATTTCGGACACCGGCACACGAACTTCAATCATTGTATTGGTTCCCTGTAATGTATGCACCAGACACCACTGATTTCTTTACGTTCCGATAATTCTTTATAAATTTGTTCGTTGTTGTTTTTCTCATTCCGATACGGTTTTCTGCATTAACTTCTGCTAATCCCACCTTATTTGACTCATTTTCACTGTCATCACTATTTTCCTCAAGAGCTCTATCTCCATTTACCTATGGTTCGAAATTAATATTACTCATACCTTCCTTATTTTCCTTTGTACATTCATGCCTGCTTTCGAAACTTTCTTCCTCGAAAACTTTGTTTCTTATTTTTCTCCCTCTTTCTTTGTATTTTTCTCTTTGCTTTTTAATCTCTCAGATGCGATTTCTTTAGACTAGACTCAAATTTTGATTTAATCGCTTTCTCATTTGTCCTCCTTCATTGAGGAATTCATCAATCACTGTACTGCCCTGATGAAACAATGAAATAACAATGCAATAAAAAAATGAGAGTATTACTTGTAGGTACATCTTTTCCCAGTCCAGAGCTTTTGTTGGAGTCGATAGTGGCGATCATAATTTTATTGTTACGAGGCACTCTAGTACGTTTGTTGTTGTCATATTGTCTGGTACAAAGATATTCTATCCAGGGGCGGCTCCTGAGTTATGAAAGAGAGGGGGCACAAAATAAAAATAGATAAATAAATTAAATTCGAAAATGTACTTCCTAATTCTTTCATTAATATACTCTAGGATCAAATTGTTTTGGCTACTAGTTTCTACATATGGTAATAATTGTCTTCTTCAGGCCTCAGCATGATCCCATAATAGCCAACGGATTAAAAAATTTAACAAACAGTGTATTAAAATTGGATTATAGTTATATGATTCGCTGACCGGACATCGCGGGAAAAGAAATGTTCCCGCATGTCGGATCATGCTGAAGCTTGAAGAAGACAATTACTACCATATGTCGACACTAGTAGCCATAACAATTTGATCCTATAGTATATTAATAAAAGAATTAGGAAGTACACTTTCGAATTTAATTTATTTATCTATTACTCTTGATTTTGAATAAGAATAATTTATTCTTTTATTAATTTATTTTACCGTCTGTGGTACATTATCTCGAAAACATTTATTTAATTGGGAATACGGTACATACTTATTTAATTGCTATGTTTCGGACTTTTTTTTAGTCCATTTTCAAACATTCCTTCATAGTAACATCTTCCCTATCACTAATATCAAATTTCCTATAAATTCATTGTATAATTAGAAAATTTCAAAAAAAGCTATTAATTTGTAAATTACCTATAGTCCTGTTCTGTTTCTTTTATGCAGTTATTCAGATTATGTGCGTTGTGCAAGTTTGCTTAAGAGTGTTGTTAAATATATGTGAATTTTTAATAACAAAATTTTAAAATGTTTAAATGACGCACTCCAACCCAGGTGAAAGTTTGAATAACTGTATAAAAGAAAAACATAGAACTATAAGGTAATTTTACAAATTAATAGCTGCGAAAGACTGTTTGAAAATGGACTAAAAAAAAAGTCCGAAATATAACAATTAAAAAAATAATACGTACCATATTCCCAATTAAATAAATGTTTTCAAGATAATTTATCTATTATTATTCACATAATTATGGGCTATCAAGCATACAAAATAAAAACGTACCTATTTTTTGTGCATAAAATCTAGGAGAATTTTGTAAAATTTTATACACACAATTAACCGGCGCAAAATATGACCATTTTTTTCCACATCTTCGTTTTATTTAATTTTATGTCGCAATTTTTTTAAAAGATTTTGCATACAATTAACTTCCATCATTAATAATAAACGTCACTTCAAACCTTTGAAATCACACATACGCGGTACGCGCAGTAAACTATGCCGTCGCAATGACTGTAAGCAAGACGTTAACTGGAGACCGAAATTGCGTGCCCCAAAGCGATCGTATAAGCGCATACGGCGAAGATAAACGGAGCCGTCCGTTTCATACTCGAAATAGATACATCGGAAATAGTGCCCCGGAACATAGTTTTCAGCGTTCGCATTGCCGCTAGTGGTCTGTGGTGGCGTGAAGGAATTTGATACCATCGTTATAAAAATACGTAAAAACAATAAAATAAAATAATGCACTAAATTACATGCGAACTTCTTTCTGTGTTTACTTTGGTGGTTGGTTGGGCACGTGTCCTTGTACCCTTTAGTACCAGCCGCCACTGATCCATAATATCCATTAGACGTTACAGACATTCTGTGGATTCTCTTACATCTCCAAATGTCCGCCTACTAGATACCCAAATAGTACATCTAATAAATATGCTATATAATGCGATATGCTATCTACGATATTGGTCCTCTTGAATTTGTCACAAACATGCTCACCAATAGCACGACAGTACTAGAAATACTATCTGTTATTTCTAGCACTGTGCCCACTGTTCAGCATACCACGAGCGAGTTCAAACGGACCGGTAATACTTCCATCCGATGTAATACATAGCATATCCATTACATTAGATGTATTATATGTTTAGCGTAAAATACTTTCAGCATAGTGTTAACTGGTAAGTATCCCAAGAACTCCGATTTTTAAAGAAAAGAAAACAGGTATAATAGTACAATAAATAGTTCCTAAGTGAAGGTATATATTTTAACAAATTTACAAACAACAAATTATTACAAATTATTCTTGTTAATCTACTTAATTCCTGTTCCTTCTCTTGACTTTCTATAAAGAAAAAGATTTCACATAAAGTAGTATTCGTATAATTGCGCGGCTACTGTATTATATTTTTGTTATTAACAATTATAGGGAAATTATTTAAGTAGAGTGGGAACATTTCAATTGTTATGGAATCCATATAACACTTAGAATAGATAGCCTCGTGTAGCACCTTTTGAGTGGAGCACGGGGTTGGGATGATTTGTAATTAGTTGTTCATAAATAAATGTAAAGCGAACGAAACCATTTACAGTTAGATGTACCTATTAACGTGGTAATCTTAAGGTAATACAAAAATAATCAATTATGTTCAGATACAGACTATAATTAATAAACCTTTATTTTTTCTTTAATTTTTCTGTAGTACCTATATACCTATTTATAAGTAATCCAATAATGTAGATAATTAAGATTAGAAATGTAATCTAAGATTTTAATAATCAATATTAGGGGTTCAGAAGTGCTTTTAAAATTTACACAAATTAAACAAGACTTTACAAGCAGAATAACATTCATGTATGAGTAACGTTTTAAATGTTATAAAGAAAGACAAATATTACTTACCTATACTGTAATATAAACAAAACCTGTGCTTAAAACCAACGTAACAACAAATAAACAGAGCATATTTAACAAGGGTCGTTTTCCGACTGATGATATCGCTACAGGTCGTTCATCGTGAACGATGAGTATAAACACAACATATATTCGACTCGGCGATTTTCGACCTTATTCAAATGGTCATCAAATAGATATCCACAAGATATCTGCTATAGAATTCATGTACCTAGGGTCGATTTCTTCAGCCAAGGTTAAAACTCCCGTATTTGTATCTGTTGGATAGCGTTATCTGTAAGATATGAAAAAAAAAAATAGATGTCTTCAAACAACTGCAAGCAATTTTATCCGTGGGATAGAAATCGACAAGATGGCATTTGACAACGCTGTAAAAATACGACCTGTTAATCTCAGATAGGAAAATAATACATGGTTACTGCACAGGTGTGTACGAATCATTTGGCAGAACATAACTACAAACCGAAATAGTTAAGGTACGGTTAGCGCAAATCAGTTTAGGATAAGTAATATTTTTTATGATTTACTGGATTTGAAATGGCCGTAAGTGGCCTATATGTTTTTATTTTTACAATATATAGAATTTATATACCACACATGGCTACTATATAGTATGCACGTATTTATAATGCATAAAATTTATGAGTTAAATTTTCATTTGTTTCCATTAATTCTACATTGTTTTAGAAGACAAGAAAAGACAGAGACAAACGTTATCTTAACTTTACCGAACTAGAAAAAGAAACATTGATAGATGTTGCATATAAATTAATATAAGTCCATTAATAAATCCATTTTACACATTTTTTTATTCGTTTTTTACATTTAAACCAGCAAAGCTTTCTTGCGTGCCTTTCCACCATTATAAATGAAAGTAATGAGGTTATGTTAATGCAATTATTATCTCAAGTTAATGGGGAAATTTGGACCCATTAACTTGAGGATAATAATTTATCGGTAGGGTCGAGTAACAGATAACTTTTGCGCCACATATCCGAAGATTAACATTTATCAATGAGTGAAGAAAATAAGTATTATCACTTATCTGTCAGTTAAAGTTATCGTATAGTTATCCTTGACTGAAGAAATCGGTCCTAACTGTAAAACGAATATTCCATGGATATATATCCAGCATCTATAATGGATATCGACATGTTTTGGCGATTTGGACATCCACTGGATATCTGTCAGACGAAGTGTATTGTGTGGGTTTGGGGGGCTGTGTTCGAATCAATGGAAATGTAATTTTCCCTGGGTAAATCAAATCCCCGTCATTTCTCTTCTCAATTTATTACACTCTATTCTCGAATTTGTGGTAAATATAGTGGCAAAAGATTTCATACTATTTCCTCAGTTTATTTTGTGTTGTTGTTGCCAATCTCATACATTTCAACCAATAGAAAGGAAGCAACTAGCACGGTTTCAGTAAATAATGAATAAATAAACCATACTAAATTATTTTTGTGTTAGAGGTTTGGTTGGATGTTGGGTTAGATTAAAGGAAATTACAGGAGAGTTGAACTCCTGACATCGAATAAATTCTAATTCAAGAATATCTATTATTGCAGAGAATTGGTATTTCTCTCTAAATTTCACTCATGCTAGTTCGAAAATAACCCTCCTGGAAGTCATTCAAACAATGAATGCAAGAAAATTCAGTTAATTTGAGTTAGAAAATTACTTATCCGCATACCGGCGTTAACGGAGAATAAGAAATTAAGTTAATTAATTATGCTATAATAAGCTGATAGGGTTGCAACCACAACTTTTTGCGCTTATGGTTTTATTATGTTATAAAAATTTAGTTACTTTTCCTTTTACAATATTACAATGCCACCAGAAATGTGGCCATCTTTTGATTCTTTTACTATCGACTTTATTTCCGACAGCTATTTGAATGCCGTTGTTGCAGCAAAATAAGTTGATTGCTGGTTTTGGTTAAGTAACAAACTTAACGTTATTATAAATTGAATGAATGATGTCATCTCGACCCTGCATGTAAAAATTATCTAGCAATTATGTATTTTGTATCTTGTATTTGAAATATATTTTTGTATTGTGTTTTATTTTGTATTTTGTGTATTTTGAAATACATAATTACTTTATTTACTGTTGTATGAGCGTCATGATGTCATCATAGTACATGGTTACCATAACTTGAAAATAACTAATGCCAAAATCGCAGTGGTGTATTTATACGGATAGTGCTACCTATATTACCACTATGGTTGCCATCCATATCGTAGTTTTGAGACTGTGTCCTCTTGTCCTGCTTTGCAAAGAGAAATACTCACAAGGGTTCATTTATGTAGAACCCAAAAAGGTGATTACATTAGGGATACGAATAGGATACATATAAAAAAGAGTCTCGATACTGAATGAATGCGGAATGATATATCATTTGATTATGTCACTAATTTAGTGATTTTAGTCTGATATCTTTTTCCCCCCAAGTTTGCCCGCCCCGAACACATATAAAAGGTGGCAACCCCAATTACCACATGGTGCGAACGATATTTATTTAACAATATACCGTGTATTTGGCACTCTGTGCCTTCCTTATTTCATTTAAACTTGAATAGTTTGGCCTCACTCGCCATACGCGGGAAAGTTCGCGCATTTCTAGTGCGCATCTGAAATCCGCTATAAGAATCCACCTAAAGAATGATTTTACTTCACTGCAATCGAAGATTGAGCAGCTGTAACTGTGCATTGTTAACGTGCATTTATCTTTTTGAATAGTTGTGAATTTTTAAATTTTGACATTTGTACATAGTTATTTCATTTTTTGGATTAGATGAGTACAATACAATCGTTTTTTTAAAAACCTATTTACAAAACAACAGAGTAAATAAACAATTATCGCACCAAATTAAAATACTGGTATTACGGTGGAAGTAAAATTTATTTGTCAAAGTTTTGATATGGATTCAGTTACCGAAAAAAGTAATTGCATACAATTTTTTAATACTAATTAATAATTTTGTGTAATAAATTTGATTTTCCGGGTATATCGCAAACGACGTTATCATAATAAGTCCAAGATAATTTTTAATATTACATGCGCAACTGAAGATCGTTCAATTTCAATATTCGATTATTGTGTCGTACATTTGAAATATATTCTAACAAAACCACTTCGCTTACAATATGTACATCCTACGTCAGTTTAGTGCATATGGATGGTGCTTGTTGAAAAGGAACCTAATATTGTATTATAACATACCCCACTTTTTCATTTATTAATGTATTTTGTATTTTATATTTGAAATACATTTAGAATGTATATTTTGCCCAGCCCTGACTATAGTATATTCGGTACCTACAGCGTATTCCTATATCCATTTATTACGATAAAATTTGTATTGGCATTTTATAAATTATAGTATGTACCTATATATGATTGTAAATTTGTTTATATTTTAAGCATTTCTAAAATTATTGAAGGTATTCGTTTAGTTAAAATAAAAAGAAGTTGGCTACTTGCTTTCACAGTATCTTAGCTTTTGGCTCACTTCATTTCTGTATGGTTAGAAATGTGACAGCTAGTGTAAATGTTAAATGTCAACATGTATTTAAAATAGCATCGTAAATCAATACAAATTCATAATTCTTCAACTGGAAGGCGCAAAGATAATACTTTTAATGTTCGCGTTAAGTTTGGGGTGAATATTTTGGTCTAAATTCGTGCGTTTACTAGAAACAAAACAGTTATTCTAATAAACATGTCTATCACAATCCAACAAATAATTACTGATGCAAAACGTTTAGCCGGTCGATTGAAAGAACGTGACAGTGTAGCAGATGTTCTTCTAAATGAAACACATGCGATTAATAAAAAAATAGATGCAATGAAACAGGTAAATTATAGGTTTAATATTTCCCACAAATTTAACAGTTTTACTTCTAGTATCAGGAAGAAGTTGAACAATTGAATGAAGTAGCACACCAGAAACCACATTCACAGTTAATAGCGAATATACAGAAAGAGAATCGGCACTTACGTGAAATACAGCAAGAAAATAGGGAACTACGGGCTGCATTGGAAGAACACCAAACCGCTTTAGAACACATAATGTCAAAGTACAGGCAACATACTAGTCAGCAAATATATAAATCACGTATAAATTTCTCAGCATTTCAAGATGAGCGATATAAAAAAGTTATAACGGAGCAAGCAGAAAAAATACAAGAAATGGCAGCCGTTATGGACACAGCAGCTCATATAGATGAGGACAAATCTCATAAAGACGAAGAGGTGCTTTCTCGGTTAAAAGCGGAAAATAAGGTAATGAAATGTACTTATAAATGAGGAATCTGTTGCAATTTAATATTTGAAATTATAGGGATTAAGGGAAATGCTAGAAATTTCCTATAAATGTGGATCATATGGTAGACCAATAATTTCACCAAATACAGAAGACAAGATTATACAAACAGACTTATGTAATACATGATTAATTTAAGTATATCTTTTATACTGTGCCTGATTTAATTTATATTTATTTTTATTACATCTACTAATTTATTTGAAGCAACATCTTTTAATCGTCTTAGTTTGACCTCATTGTTTATAATCAGTCAATTAATGTTACATAACTTTTAAAATTGTATATTCATTAAGAAAAAAAGAAAAATATATTTATTAAAATATGTAAATCAAAGTCTTTATTTCAACTAGTATATGCACACATAAATAACATATAAAAAGAATTAATAATTACATTCTGGAAGTTGTATAATCTACTGGAAATTGAAATGAATGACTACCATGAGCAAATATATTTGGTAAAAGGCCTGCATTAGGTATAATGTTCCAGGATAAAGTTAACGTTATGTTATTATTGCCCCTAAAACATATGTAAATAAGTTACTTTTTCAGTGCTTCAAAGCATAATGCTTACTTTAGTCCATTTCCATCATCCCAAAAGTAATATTTGGTATTCATGTTTTTGAAATCCAACATGGCATTTTCGCCACGTAAAATAATTTTATCCCATAATACTACCTATAAACCGACCTTGGTTACACTATAATCATTCATAAATTAATTATAACTTACTTGATTTAATTTATTATTTGATGTTTCATATTCTGCAGTAAGATACAGAAAGAGTTGTTTAACATTCCAATTAAATAAATGCGATAAATCTGTGTGTAGATCGAATGTCAAGAATCCTAAATCGTTTTTTTCCCTCGATGCACTATAGTCTGGTACATTCTTCCTGCAAATAGAAATCAGTTAGAATTACTTCGTTTTAGATGTTGGAGACGTACACCACAACTTTAACTGTATTTAATTCTGTATGCGTGCGATAATTAAGAAAAACCGTAGAAGCGAAGCAAACAAACGTTAAGCACGCTAAAACACTAAGCGTATATGCCAATATAGCATTGCCTCTTTGTAGCACCGAGTGCATTTTATTCTTAATTTAAGTTTATTTTACATAAACAGATTTTCGTAGACGTTAACTTGGACACGTCAGGTTATGCTAGGTTTTGTGCACATCCTATATAAATGACACTTTGGTATGTTTGGTAGAAAACTATAAACGAGTAAGGATGGTCTGATAGTAGTACCGCTTTTCGGGGACAGATGTCAGCAGTAACTCCTATTTCGTCATTCGTTCATATAATTTTATGAAATATATTACAGTTTTTAACTTTTATAACAACGACAAAAACTAATTGTAACGCTTTCATTAGTTTGGTCCACTATTACAAACCAGATAGAAATAACACAAGTTATTACCAGAATATTGGATACACTACCGCAGAATATCTAGCAATCAGAATATCATCCCTTTGGGCTGGCTCTTTTGATCTCAGTGCGTAAAATTTCGTGACCTTGACGGCACTATTCGAGCGAGATCCCCTTTATATCCTCATGTCCCGGCACCCAAATCAGAGACGCCTGTAGTCTCGTGCCAGTGCATTGAGGAATTGTTTGCAGTCCCTAACTAGTTTTGACCTAGTTACAGGGTTGGAGACTGCCTTAATGACAGCCTGGCTGTCAGTAATTATATTAATTTTCCTCCTCATGTAGCCTCTTTTTGCAATAATTTCTGCACAGGCTGCAAGGGCGAATACCTCTGCCTAGAAGACCATTGTATGTTTCCCCAGGCTTATGGATATCCTTTGATTAGGACTGGGCCCACAAATACCGGCTTCTGTGTCCTGGCTGGATTTGGATCCGTCCGCCCAGGAAACCATTCGTGATGCAGATGTGCTGGCTACATCGATTTTATATATTGACGTACACGACATGTAAAATAGAGATGTAAATGCGATAATCTGTTATTTATATGCCTGCGATGTACCTGATACAGAACACAAACTATATAACAATTCTATGTATCTGGTATATAACATATTATATATTAACATGGTGAGGATGTAAGACAGATATATGAATACGATATCTATTATTTATATGCCTGTTATGTAGCTGATATAAAACATCAGGGAACATAAACTATGTAACAATTCTGCGTATGGTGCATATTTTTTTATCGGAATGTGGCGTCACTAGAGACTTCATACACCCCAAAGCCCGCTCTGCACCTTCTTCAAATTCTTGTCTATGTCGTCTAGGTCTAGAAATGGTCTAGACTATGTGCAACAACGTGTATCAGCTTGTGTGCATCGAATATATCTAGTGATAACTTGCAAGGGTATTGCCAAAATTTTAATTTTCTGCTGTTTATTGAAGGTAAGTGATCTACGCAGTTAATTTTGTAGGTTAAGTTGTTTTTGTTCTTGTAAAAGTTTTAACTCATTATATCACAGTTGCTAGGTTATAGGTTAGTCACTTTTGCGGTCAAATTTTATTGGTATTTGCTAAGTATATGTAAATATACTACATATTCTTACTTTTTAGATCATAAATTCCAGTACTTTATTGGTTAATACAATGGTCTTTTAATTTTCAGAGACTGTTAAGGTTTTGTACACATACTACAAAACGTTACTGAAGTCAAATTAGAAGTTTAAAACGAACTCTCTATAAAATAGGATGGGTATTGTGAAGAAGTAAGAATTTGAAATATTAAGGGGGCGTTTACAAACCTCTTTCGCGCCAACATAATGGCAGTATAACATAGGTTACTTTGTTCAAGTTATTTTCGCAACATAGGCGGTTTTTCTGGAAAACAAGGGCATTTACACACTCTACATGAATATACGGAGTGGAAACGATACATTTTTAATTGCATACTTAAAATATATTGCTTAAAACAGAATGTGAAACATGAATGAATAGGCGATGTAGAAAATTAACAAAATTTAAATGTTAAGCTGTAAATGTAGATAAAATTGCATGGCTTCCCTCGGGAATTGTTGTAGAAATAAAATAAACATAAGAGTAGCTAATTAAACCATCTAATTATGATAAACAACTTGAAAAACAAAATTGAGATACATAGAAGAGAATTTTACAGATATCTGCTGCACCGGATGTTACTTTAGTTTGGCATTCGTAACATAGATGGCATACCAAAAAGTATGCTTTTTAATGTCATTATTAGAAATACTTTATGCTTTTATATGTTTCTGTAGTGCAATTCTCTGACGGAATGTATTGTTTTGTAGTAGTTTATTCATTTCTTCTTATAAACTATGGCAAGGATATTAGATATTAGAGGATTACAGTGTAATATATTATTCAATTAAATAGAAATTGGAGTTTTATTGCAAAAAAATTACGGGATTTTATTTTATTTTTTGTAATTTTGCAGTGGAAAAAAACAATATTATGTAAAAAAGTTTATTTTAAAAATCCTACTATTTCGTCTTGAATCTGAAAGAGTAAAATGTGTTTTTCACAGTGTAACAGTAAGGACATAATTGTTGGCACCTCTGATGTAGACCCGCTTTCGTGACCTACAAATATAAAGTGAACTTAGGGGCATCTTCTAGCGATAGCGAAATAAATAATCTTATATAATCTATTATATTATATGTATAACATAATAGATATTATTTTATTAATGTGATGTTTGCTTTGACGTTGAAATATTTAAAAGAATCATGACTGGTAGTGGAAGTTATAAGCAAATAGCTTTATAAGTTTTTATATAGATATACTAGAAGTTATTTAACTGCATAATGTATTATAAATAAAACAAGAAAAAGTTTTATTCACTGCTTTAATAATTTAATTTGTTTAATTATACCATTTTATTACTTCTAACAAAATCCTCCGTTCAAATCTTTTTAGGTTCCAATATCCTAATTGATATGTAATACTTGTTGGTAAAAAAATCATGGAAAAAATTCATTGTTAAAATATATTGGTCTTGTCACATTTGTTTTTTAATGATCTAGTAAAGCGTTTAAATTGCAAGTCTTCGGAATGTATTTTAAGAGTATTCGAGAAGTTTTCCATAAATTTGTCTATATAAATATCCTACTGTTTTACATTTCTCTGACCACTGTAAGAGCACTATAATACAAAATGCAAAATGAATATATTTGATATAGAAACATATGCAGAGAATTTACCACATTTTATTTATCAGAAAGAAAAAAAACTACATCTCTTTTTTTTTGAATTATTGAAGCATGTTTCCACAGCACTTTTTATTTATTGTAAGAACTTATTTTTGCACACTTTAGAGCAATAAAAGCAAAACACTATGCTACGATGAAACAATCTAATGTCTTTCACAATAACTATTCACACCACACAGAAATACACACGAACTAGTTATCTAATAAACAGCATACAAAATTAAAAGATAAAATAATCTAAATAAAACAAATTTCGTTTATTTATAAAACATAAGCAATAACATTACGCCATCTTGAAAGACTTTGTGCACAAAATATTCGATACACGAAAAGTCCGTCAACTGTAACTAGTATAATATAACAATAAAATCACTAGTATCCCGGTATTTCAATTCAAATGCATAAGAGAAAGTGAATATGCACGCCGCGATGTATTAGGCAGCGCCCCAAACGTATGATCATAAATCATAAATTGAAGGAATTTCCCAAGAATATGTTTACGGTCGAAACACGCACCATCTCTTTTCAGAACTACCCATCACTTTCTAAATTGTCACTTTAAACTTTTTCTCAACAATAGTAAGCGAATGTACTAGTAGCGCCATCTCATGTTCAATATTATTCGACAGAGAGTTGCATTAGAGTGATTTAGTTCGTGTTACGAAAATAGAGGGATGTGTGACCACCGCCTTAATAAGAAAATGCTACATACTTTTTGGAAACAGCGATTGACATAAATCACAACCTACAATTATTCATCAGTCCTAGCCATCAACAACTAATGGATATGGTATCTGAGTACATCTTCGCAAGACTCATAATGTGATCCTTCGCTCCTGGGCCATCAATGCCAATGCCGTCAGTATGGGCAAAATTTTTTTATACCTTCGAACATGTCTCCATTTTATCCAAATATATTTTTAAATTATGGTATTCGAATATCATAAAATTAATGTATAGCTGCAGAATAGCTCAGGCTTTCTGAACAACGATGAACGAGAAACGCGCGAACCAGTTATCATTAGCAATGTTCTCACTACGTGTGGCCCTCCCATCCTGAAGTTGGGATGCCACAGGTTGTTGGCTTTCAGTCTAAGGATCGCATTCATTGCCTCCGCTCTCACATAAAGCTCCAGCATGGAGAGGCCCACAATGGTTTCCAAAGAGGCGGTTCTTGTGCTGTAATTCACCAGTGATACCCAGCAATGCCTGTCTCTGGTCAGCGGTTAGCAGCGTCACTGCGGAGGACACTTCTCTCTTCCTCCACCAGATTACTACCCCGTATGTTATCGCTGGTCTTATCACGGCAGTATATAGCCAATGGATCACCCTCGACTTTAATAGTATAGGGATAATAGAAGATTTATTGTCGTTACTTACATTTTCTCAGCTCGACTTATTAATTAGGTTTTGCACGTGAAGTGATATATAAAGGAAAAATAGGTAGATTATAATCTCTTAGTTTATAGGTATTGCACATTTTACTTACAACACATATGTATTATATATTTTAATACCAAAAAATATATATGTATATTCCCGAACAGGAAAATTGATGTTCAATATCTTTGCTGAGTAAATTATCACCGACAACTGAAATTATCACTCAAGATAGGACCATCTTTCATAACAATCTCCATTAAGGCAATAAATATAACTATAGATCGTTCAAGTACGAGTTAATACTGCAAATTTTCTCAATTTTCAATTTTCTTAGCATAATCCTTTCCATTTCGACAAATCATTTCAACATATAGACAACTGAACGTTTCCTTCTTGGCAAAATTTAAATTTCCAACAATTATTTTTCAACAGAAAGACATCAAAATAACTAGTATTTTAATACAAAACCATTGGTAATTTCGTGTTTCAATGTTGAATTTACTAAGAATAATTATGGGAAATTTAAATTTTGCAAAAGGGGTTGTAACTGTAGATTCAATAGGCTGTACCAAAAAGTTTTGCTGCATTTGTTTGAATATTATACGTTAGCGGTAATCACCGCGCGCTTTTGACATTCGGAAATTTTAGTAAATCTAGTAAAAGCATCGACGAAGTAGGCACTAGTGTTGGGAAATAATAAATATTTCAAAATTTTGTTTTGAAATGATTTATAGTTTAGGCGAAAATCTAACGCAAAATTTATTATTTCTAAGGAAGGTTTCTCTTATAAACATCGCTCATAAATGAACAGGTGCTTTTTTATACTTCCTGTCGGTTCGTTTGTTTATATCAAAGGAAAAATATAAAAGCGCATAAGATTCAATTTCGCTTGCAACGAGTCCCGATACGATCTTCTCGCTTGCCAGTCGTCCAGCTTCAGCTTTTTACCATGCTACATAGGTATTAGCATTGTTTAAATATATCTAGTTAGTCAACGTAATGCATTTTCGGAAAAATAAAGTATTGCTCAAGGAAGTGGTGCACTCTATGGGTGAATTTAAATTGATTTGAAAACGTGATAAATATAACAGGTATCTCGGTCAGAGTGAGAGACAGATTTCTGTGTTTTATCCATCTGCGGAAACGACGGAATCCGTATCGGTGATTTACTGGCATTGGCGAATTGTGTGGCCTGGGGAAAAGGGAGGGTGGATGCATGTGACGCTGTGACGACGCACCTCGCGATAATTCTCGTGTTTGTTTACATTAGAAGATTAGAATTCTGAGGTATTCTCTTTTAAATATAAAGAAATTGAAAGTATATTGCAAGGCACGTTCTTGTTGACTAAACATTAATACCTACTGACGTCATCAAAGTAACTTGAGAACGTCTCAGAGTTGGATTTAAAGATGGTACAAACAAACGCGCTCGATTGCAATATAACCTTAATTTTATTATTTACTATTGTCAGATTGTCACAGCTATTATGAATAGGAAAAGTAAAAGTAATTTTTCAAACTAATGAACCTAGACTACAATAAAAATGCGTCATATACTAGTATTTATGTACCTACCAAGTGAAGTTTTTAAAATATAATGATCGTTCTTTACATCAATCACATTGGTATCATTATATTATCCATATCGTGCATATTTGATGCAGGTATAAATCGGATTACATTTACAAACGGCAGTTTATAACAACGGTGTTAGCGCGATTAGGTTATGTTGCACAAATTGCTCGTAATTGCTCGGACGTCGGATCGCGAGCAGAAAGAGAACTCTTTGTGATCTGAATTTGCTTGCTCTAAACAAACAAACACGCACAAATCAATGCTCTAAAATACAAAACAAAACGCGTAAAATTCCATGGATCTGCTTAGATCAGACAAAGAAACAGCACCTGATAAGTGACGCTGGTGAATATGTGTAATATAAATGGCGATTTGTACTCCCAAACTACCATGTTTACTTTTACAATGAAAAACGAATTTCCACTATTATAAGCAATGGTAACATAAGTAAATCAAATAAAAACAATAATATATATAATATAACACAAAACTTAGAACTACACACATATATAGAGCATAACATTAAAATTAGAAACTAAAAAAAAGTAAAGTAAAATGGTAAAAAAAATAACGATTATATATTATCAAACTAAATATTTATTCTTCCTAATAAAACAAACATTTCAATGTAAACACGAGAATTATCGCGTGGCGATCAATCTGTCTACAACTTACGAGGTAACTATTGCAATTAAATAATATTTTACCGACACGCAAGAGAGCCATCTTGTATGTAGTGGTCTAACTATAAAGTTTATATTAAATCGAGACGGACATCAACGGGTCGCTGCCCATCTAACCGCTTTTGTCCAAAATGTTCAAAAATCCGTTAACTATTTTGTCCATAAGGTTGACTAACTAGTATGTATATAAACAATGGTATTAGGAATTAGGAACCGTTTCAGTTGTGATAGAGTCCACTGGTTTCTCCATATACAGCGGACTTTTGCTATTTAGCATATTTCCATAATCAATGCCGTAATTCCATAGAAGTCTTAAACTTTGGAATTCAGAATATAAAGAAAAAAAAAATATGAATTGCCATTTAAAAAAAGTTGACTGCTATAGTAGCTAATCAAAATCCAAAACATTAAAGGTAAGACAATTGCCGTTATATCTACGAATAAGTAATAAATTACCAAACAGTTTTCAGAAGCATATTGCTTTATTTTTTTGTGGGGTCTATATTTATAGTTAGTTTTTTACATATATTTATTTAGCACTTGTACATCGAATATTTGGTTACCTATGACCTAGAAGTATGTATATATATTTATCTACTGCATTTTTAAATTTCAAGATAAGATTAATGCGATTAATCAGAAAATAATAATTATTGTATCTATCAATGAAATTTATCTTATCACTTCCTTTAACGATGTCAGAAATTTTCTAACACAATAACGTGTACCAAAATGACATCAAGGTATATGCTGGTGGGTTTTATTTTTTTGACGTTTATAATTTTAGGTAAGTCGCTTTGAAAATAACAATGGGTAGATTATTATAAAAAATATTTTTAGGAAATTATGTTTCTGCTCAGTCAGTCGTTGCTTCGTCATATTGCTTCAGATTTACGTGGTTAGGTCCACAACATGATCAAAATAGCACAATAGGAAACATGACCTGCGCAGAACATTTGAATGATATTCGGAATATAGGGGTAACATGTAGAACACCGTTTGTTATTACATGTAAGTAACTTTTCTTTCAAAAAATTAAACATGCATTCTCTAGATGGGCTCCCATTTGAATAAGTAGCTTGTGTAGGCTTTTTATTAGTAAAATCTAAATTAATATAGTTGCTCTATTTATGCGCAGTTATAATAGCAATTTAAAATAAAACTAATATATATATGCTAATCAACATAATAAACTACTACATACACAACTTTCTGTGTAAATTTTGGTGTGCCTAATCAACACAAGCTGTATATTAGCTGTTCAACTATTTAGTTGCACTGTTGATAAAAATGCATCAAAATTATTACGAAAAGGCTCGTAGCTCTAGAAGGGGAACATTACGTCTATGATCAAGCTATACAGAACACATTACATCAGTGACATTTACAGCGTGTCTCAAAAAGTATGCACCAAATGGGATTTTTCTTTGTTATGGACTTTTAGAAAATTTGGAAAACTTGAGCCATCAAACGCAATTTATCTTCTACCGTATGCAAGTAGGTATTTAAAATTTAAAGAAGCTAAGAGTAAAGTAATCCTCTTTTTCAAAATAAATAATAAGTGTTATTACGAAAAGGTGTTCAGAATTAATAGTTATATTTAAATATGAAATTATAGTCTCCTATCTCAAAAATAAAAAAAATCTCATTTTCTGAATCACTCTGTATGCATTCCACTTTTACAACATTTAACCTACCAGATATTTGTAATAGATGTAACTAAAAAAAAAATGTGAATCAGTTGTACTTCTTATGCTTTTTGCAGTTCAATATTGTTACGCTTCGTTTTTTTTTTATCTTTTTCTTGTCAATGTTGAAGGTTTTATCAACTTATTTTTTTTTACAGTAACTGAATCTTTGAACGAAATAAAGTTTTAATTTGAAGTATTACCTATCGTGAAGGGTAAATCCCAGAACGGTTTCAATTCAAGTTTTAATCCACCGAACATATGGACAAAATGCACCAAAAATTCACGTAAATTTCAAAAAATATTAATAGTAACCCATAACACATAAGAAGTACCACTGATTAACGTTTTTTTTTATTAGTTATATTAATTAAAAATACTCTAAGCAGGTTAGATGTTGTAAAGGTGGAATGCATAAGGAGTGATTCGGAAAATAGAATTTCTTATTAGAAGGAGGCTATATTCATATTTAAGTTAACATTATTCTAAACAACTTTTCCTAATAACATTTTTCTCTATTTTGAAAAAGAGGAGTACTTTACTCTTTACCCCCTTTCAATTTTAAATGCCTGTCCTCTATACCGTGAAAGATAAATTGCGCTTGATGGATCTCAAACTAATTCTAAAGATTCTCAAACTTTCTGCGCGATTAGAATTTTCTAAATGTCCATAACAGAGAAATTTCCATATGGTGCGTATTTTTTGACACACGCTGAATATCGCAGCATGCTACACCAAAGTCAATCAACAAATGCATAGCAAATTGTTCTCGAAAGTTCTCTATCAAACATTAAATAAGTTAGTTTTATATTTCCTTAAAAGTAACAAATGCTCGCCATTATCAAACTATATCAAAACAAAATAATGACAACGCAAACTATCAAAAAACGATAGTTACTAGATATTTACATCTCCACACAGAAACTCTATTTTATGTAAAAGATTATCTGTTGCATTAGATACCTACAGTATAATTCCAAATGATATACGTACAGAAATTGGAAGATAAGGGCAGTTGAATTGGAAAAACAGTTAATAATAATATACGTCATTATTTCCCAATAAACAGTACAAAATAATAATTTTGTAACATACAAACATGGGAAATCTGAAGGTGCAGTTTAGATGGAAAACTAGTTTTCTTTTGTTCTTCCACTCATACTTTGGTTATATATAGGTATATTCGAGCTATTACCAATACATATAATTAGCTCATTAATCAAATGAAAAGTAAAGAGAGAAAAAGAATGTGAATATGTGAATGTCGCGCGCGAACGTTAAACGAGTTTTTATATTAATAAATATGCATTATGAAGATATGACAATTAAAATATAATCATTGCAGTGGCATCATTTTGTCACAAAAGTAAAGGCGTGCTTTGGCTTTGAATGAGAAATAGGATGCGGTACCGAAATCTGCTATCATCATATTAAAAGCGCTACATAAGAAAACCTCCTTTTCATACAAAAAGCAGTGCGATATAGTGGCGGTAGGAGGAGACTCCTAAATCTAACATTGAGATGAAGGGCGTCGGCGTCGATGCGAAAAGATGTGTTCCTTTATAAATATGACGGACTTCTATTTGTTATGATTTTATAAAAGAAGCAAATAGCTTGCGTGACACGTATGTACCGCATATTAAGCCTATCAATTTATTTTAAGTCTATGATCAGTATGCTGAAATTTTCCAATACCCTAAATAAATCTAAGACGAGCATTTTGAATGCGGTCATAAGCATCGATAGCTGGGTCGATTAACAGAGCCCAGATATGTGAAGTGTGAAAAAATTAAAGATTCGCATAACACAGTTTTTGTATTACGAGGTAAATATGAACAGTTTGGGTACCCCATTTTTAAGGAAGCACATACATTCTGTAAATGCATTTATTGACTTGTGATTTGTACTTAAAGTTATTATCCATTAATAATCCTTTATTTATTTGTTATCTAGACGATCCTAGATTGTCATCGTTATTTGTATTAATACGAGGAATACTATCAATGAAAATCTGATTTATATGCTTTACATCCTTAATAAAAGAAGGGATCAAATTACATCTTAGGTTTGGAGATTTGAAGTGACTTTATCTCACGCCATAAATTTTTGCTATTTTTCGATAAAAGATAGTGTTGAAAAATGTCCTTTTTCGTTCCTAACAGCTGGTGTTGTAAAATTTCGTAGAGGTTTCAAACATGTCACTCTTGTCTGGTTTGACGGAACTACTTTTTTTCTATGTAAGAGAATGGGACATTTTTTTTTTTTAAATACAATTGTCAAAAGTGGGGGCTCGCTGGTCAAATATTTGAACGTTATTGTTTTGCATAATAATAATTTCAACGTAATATAGCACGAACTTTTGTAAATCATGTTTTTTTTTTCGGAGAATTTAATTAATACACGAATACTCACTTAAATATGAGTAATTCCATAAGTATAAAACGGCGTCGATCAATTGTGTTCTCTTATAATTCCGGTCCAGGACTCTCGTTTTGCGCATGCATAGATAAAATGCAAAGGAAAGATGAAGTCACGTACCACGGTTATCTATTTTTTGTTTTTTTTCTATTAAAGAATCGAGTTGAGAAAATCCATACACGTATTATTCCCTTTCAATTTTCTGGAAATAACAGAACATAGCGAATGTGTACCATTTACTGCTGTTTGTATTAGAGGATAGACACAAATGACGTGTGCAGCATAATACCAACGCGTGTTGATGGTTCCGTTTTCGTATTGATCTTCCGTTTGCTATTTTTATTTGTTTTCCAGGAGTGTTTGTTGATTGGGAGGAATAAATACATTTTTATGAGTTGATGTTTGTACAATCAAAAAATACTGGAATGTAGGAGCTAATTCTATAGGAATATCAATAATTCGCTTTTTTGTCATTTATTATTGATATTACGAAAAGATCATGACGAGCTTAACGTTAATTTATAATTCTAAAATATATCACAATTAGACAGATAAATAATCTCTAAGAATAGGAAAAATTCTTTTTTTTTTTAATAGATTTGGTGCAACAAATTTTTTAAATACTTCACTTGATGTCGGAATTGCGTCACCTCAATAAAATATACTTGGTATCGTTGTAAAGGCAGACTTTCGAGAAGCACAGAGCAGATGGCAACTGCATTTGCGACTGCAGCAGACGGCAATATGATAACAACACAAGGGTCGTCGGATGCTGTCGCCTGCTGCGTGCTTCGGAAGTCTGCCTTAAGGTGAGACAAACCACCTGCGGAAAAATATCTGTTAAGAACATTTATTTTTCAAAATCA
>RXPK01004755.1:0-14554 GCA_004143645.1 Protaetia brevitarsis
GAAACTTGCCTATTGTTTGTATATAAAATCCATTCTCCTATTTTTCTGCTGGAAAAGACGTCTATGACTTTGTGTAAAAATGCGTTTCAGTTCGCATCTTTCTGACATTGTGCTTCTCAGAAAAAAGTCTATGGATGCGTTTTGAAGGGGGAAAAACATCGTTTCACATGCTTGCTTTCGACATGGGTGGTTGTACAAATAATATCCAACAGTTTATATGTTTCCGTCCAAAATTTTTTAAGTGTGTGTGTTATGCAACACTAAAAGTGGCAAAAACACCACTACATTACGTCACACAGTCTCGCCCTCTAAATTACCTGAAAGTTCACTTTTCAATTTTGAGCTGTTCAACAGGAGAATTAAGATTTCACATTTTTTTTATGCACATAATAACCGACGCAAAATATTACGATTTTTTTCCTCATCTTTCGTTTGTATCTAATTTTATGTTCGCAAATAAGCACTGTCTAACTAGTTCACGTATGTCCACTTTTGCCTAGAACATTAAAATCCAGCATGTTCATGGTGAGAAACGGAATTTCGTGATTTTCGTTTGCTTTCTCCGCTGATGCTTTAAATCATTTAACCTTTTGTTTATTCACGCATGATCTCTTTCTTAAAAATAATCAGATAAACAAATAGTTTATTTGTTAGTGAACATCCCAATCCAATTATTTATAAATATTCTATTGTTAAGTTCGAGTTTTACTTGTGGGAAGTGTTAGTGTATTGAAGATCAGAAATAGGCTTCCTTTCTCTTAATTAAAAGTTTTTTCTCAAAATGTGAGAGGGTTTTTTAAGATTTTGCACTCATATTTAACTTCATCATAATAATAACGTCACTTCAAGCCTTTGAAAGCACACATGTGCGGTACGCGATTGAAAAGCGATTGCAGTTCGAACGAATGCAACACGTTAACTGGAGACACGCATTGCGTGCCCAAAGGAGCGTATAAAGCGCATTATGGCCGAAGATAAACAGAGCCGTCCGATTCATACTCCAAATAGGTACATCGGAAGAGTTGTCCCGAACCTAGTTCGCTTCGCATAGCGTTCGCATATACGCTAGCGTCGCTGGTGCGAAAAGGAAACTTTGATACCATCGTTATAAAAATACGTAAAAAAATAATATAAATAAAATAAATGCACTGAATTACACGCGAATTTCTTCTGATTTATCTTGGTGGTGTGAGTGGCACTGACTTGTGCCTTTAGTGACCAGCGCCAGTGGTATGAACACATTACATCAAAAAGGTTTTCACACAGAAATCAACACGGGAATAAATACATGTATTCTATTTAAATAACGAACTGACGTTTTCTACTTTGGGAACAGCTTTTTATGAGTCAAAAATATCTTCAGATTATGCAGCATTCCCTACAATCAAACAAAGCTGTTAATCAAAGACCCAGCCTTGGATGGGAACTGCACAATATTTTGATGTTGCCAAAGACATAACATTTTGATTGTTTTTCTTGGTGGGTGTGGTGGCCCACGTTGCCCTTGTGCCCTTTAGTACCAGCCACCACTGGTATGAACACACATTACATCAAAATGTTTTCCATCACAGAATCAACACGGAACATAAATACATGTATTCTATTTAAAATAACGAACTGACGTTTTCCTACTTTTGGAACAGCTTTTATAGTCAAAAATATCTTCAGATTATGCAGCATTTCCCTACAATCAAAAACAAAGCTGTAATCAAAGATCCAGCCTTGGATGGGACACCTGCACAAATTTTATGTGCCAAAGCATAACATTTAGCATCAATGGCGACTCGTAACAATATTGAGTGGTGACCCTAATCTCGGGCAAACTCCCCTTCCTCACCATTTTATCCATTTTACAAAATTTTGAATTAGTTTAACTCCACTTGCAATAATTTATTACCTCGTTTATTGCTAACTAAAATAATACCGACACAAAAAAATTAACGTAGACAAATATTCGTAAAATCACCCTTTCACTTTTGATTAAAACTGCCTCATTAATTAACATTTTTTTTTCGGCCAATATTAATTACTATTAGAATACCAATGTCTAAAAAAAGACGCCAGAGCATTTTGCATTCATAATTGCAATTACAAATAGTTCCGATCCATAAATTCCGCATTCCTCGGTCACACGCCGACGAAATCGAAATTAATAACAACATCGAGCAGGCGTTGTGTAGAGATAATTTAATTTTTATAGCGGGCGAGAGAAAGTGCTCTCCATAAACGAAGCGGAAGTCAGAAGACAAACATAAAATAAATAAATAAATAAACTTATTAGATTGTTAATTAAATAGTCATGTTGGTCTTGTGTGTTTCTAATAAATTTCGTGTCATTGTTAACAGGAGCGATTTCAGGAGGAATCAGATCGAGTACACCCAATTCTTTCCGGAGAAACATTTGAATGGGATATACGATTTCTCCGGAAACATCTTCGGGAATAAGGTCTCGAATAGTGGCGCCTGGAATTTGGCTCTGTTCGACTTCATACAGACTACGACAATAACAAGAAGACCCAGGAGAGCAGCCACTGGAGCTGACGTTTACGATACACCGATGCGTGTCAGGATACAGGTGCATACTTGTCGTGACATGAAACTGCACGTGTCTCATCTGCTAGGTGGACGTAGGATATTAGGTGAGGATTCGAATAGAAAGAATGTCACTGCTATATTTAAATTCAACTCAAACTTTTTAAACTATTTTTCCCTGTGACAACACACCATGAAGTGAAAGTATAGAGTGGGTAAATTAAATTCAAGCAAGACGAAAGATAGCGTATAAGAAAAAAAATCTGAAAAACAAATGAAATGGATTATTATATTTATTTTAAATTATTAAAAACCGAAATAGATCAACATTCCGAAAGTGAGTTCATAAATTAAAAGAAATAAATAGGAAAAATCGGCTAATAAAAGAAAAATTGCCACGCGGTGAAAAATGTATTGCTAAAATAAAGAAATATATTATTCTTTTTACAACATTTTTTTTACAGATTAATATTTGATAACCGTGTGTTCCGTTATTTATTCTGAATATACAGTATTGTTGTAATGAAATAGGAGAAACGCCATCTTTACGACAATCTCTGCAATACATATATTTAATGGTTGCAGTAGTTCGCAACATATAATAAAAGTAATGTTTATTAAGTGGTTTAAAATAAAAATGTTTGTAAAATTTTATTTATTACTTCTAGAACAGTCCCTTGCAACAACAACTGTCATTACGAAAATGTACTTTTCAGTTTTCACTGTGTTAATTATGCAAACAATATAATAATTTCTAATATTAACCATATTTTCTACTCACTTTATACAATAAATATATATTTAAAAATATGTAAACTAATTTGTTATCTATACATGATGTTCAATGATGTTAAAATATGGAGATTTTCTTAACAACACAAACTTTAATCTTTACAAGATATTTTTCTCAGTGCGCAAAATTAAAAGAAACAAGTTGGTTTCTATTTAATAATGGTTAAAAGAAGACTGAAGTCACCCTCACAATATTGCACAATATTAATAGCCTACACCTCTCACATATGAATTCAAATATAAAAAGCAAGCTATTATGAAAGTTTTGATATATTTAGTTTCATCTTCCATTAAAGTTAATACAACTTTAACAATGTTAACAGTTTATGGCGAGAATTCAAAATACTTATATTTTGTTATGTGAAAACTTGATTTGAACGCAAAATACAATAACAAATACAATATTTATAAGGAATACTAGTGTAGAGAATGCTTGAAAAGAAACGTAGAAAGAAGTGATAACAAAGTAATTATAAAAAATAATTTGGCCACCATTAAACTGTATACGCATTTATGTTAATCAGGCGTTTAATTGATGTTTAATCGACTTTTTAATTTCAATTAAAAAAATGTTATTAAACGTGAAGAAATAAACAAATGTATTACAAAAAAGTAGACAAATTTCTATCTTAATTTGTTTTGCTATTAATATTTTTTATGTCTCTTTTCTTCTTGAGTGTTTTGTTTGCTATTTTCCATTGACAACAAGTTTCCACAAAATATGAATCCCACTCACTGTAAAAGCACTCTTAATAACAAACAAAAATAATAATGAAACATATTTAACATTTAACCATCAAATATATTTAAAATTTATTAAAATAATATCCACAATTTCATGCGTATGTTTAAGGTATCACTATCACTTCCTTAATAAAATTGTTAAGTAAGGTACAGATTTGTTTATGACGCCATTTGGGCAACAAGCCGAACTATAAAAAACATACTAAACAAAATGAGGTTGTTATTTAAAAAATAATATGATGTCGACGTCATTATCCAAATAGAAATTGAAATGAGCTGTACGGGACATTTTCATAAAATTCTTAAATATCCGAATTATGAATTTTTGTTCCAAACTTTATCGTCACACTGTATAAACGTGCCAACTCTGCCAATTCTATGTAAAACATTACTCTACATATAACTGCGTAGTTGTATATAGTTCAATTATATAAAATAACATTAATATCAATCCTATGAACCAATCTACAACGTATATTTAAAGGTACCTTGAAACATTAATTCAAAAGCAATCTTCATTTTATCACTATAACAGTACAGCAGTAGATGTCGCTGCTTGGCAAACGAGAACAATTTTCTCCTTGCATTCTCCCTAAAGTTTCTTATAATAAAAACACCTAACAATATCCAATTGTGCTTTATTTTCCAATACAGCTTGAATAGAGACACATACTAAATTAAATAAATTCTGCTGCATTATTTTTGCGCGTTCTACTTTACCGACCATCTTCATTTCTACGTGTACTTTGGGTTGCATACGCTACATTCAAACAATTTAAATACATGTTATGCAAATAATTGTATAAAACACTATTTCTTCGAGAAAATATTGCACAAAGGATGACTGTGCTTACATCAAAAATCATAATATGTAATACCATAACCGATGACATCTGCAAAGAGGGCACGTCGACCGGCGCGAATTATCAGTAAAGTACTCCTTATCTAATTTATTGAACTCTAACTGATAACCTTATTCCTCAACACACACATGCAACGATTTATACGTGTGTTTACTTTAACAATCGTAAAAGTTAATAAAAGCCATTTGGGTGGAAAAAAAGAATGGGAAATGTTTACAAAACAAAAGCATGCATGTATGCACGAACGATGTTTATTATCTGCGCTTATATCCGCGTGATTTTATTTTATTATGTCAAAACAGAATCACACCAAATATGTATAATGATAAAGCGAAAATAGTTGCCCAGGCATGGATACGACAACAAATTTAAAATAATCAGTTAATATGTAAAAATCTCACGCACAATCTGGCAATGAAAGGCTAATATATAATTACTGCTAATTGTTAATCCAAAATTGTAACTTACTAAAGCCAGTAGTAAGTAACAATTAGTTTAATAATCATATGCCTTTAAAAAAATATAATTGTTACCGTGTTCGTGCCTGTTACTACAATATTTCGAAATTTCAAGATTATTTTTGGCAAGTTCACCGCAATAAAATTATAGATGTTAAAAACGGTAGGTGTCAAGTTCTTTACATAAAGCGATTAACATCTATCGAAAAGTTATCGTGTTATTTGCATGCTTGTATTGCAGAGCAAATATCACCGGATGCGATTACAAAATAATCAAATGTTTACCAAATATATACTAAAGCTAAAATTACGACTAAATCTTTGAGATACATATAGATTTATGTGTAGATAACCTGTTATAAGTTATAACCTTAATTTATTTTCATTGCAGAGGTGCTCATGGACAGAATCATCAACGCAGCTTGGCCTCCAGGATTCATGATCCTCAGACCTTTAGTGAACGATCTAGTAGGCTCGGCTTTTACGGACATCTTCAACAATGTCTTTCGAGATTTTCCATTTGAACAGCTGATTCGGTAATCGAAGATCTAGTCCGGGAAAGACTTATTTCTTTCTTCCGAGCGCCAGTATATGAACAGCTTGCATTAATTTGATTCGTACTTTTATAAATACTGTGAGAATCTTCCTATAGAAAATATAATAAGTCAGATAGACGGAAAAGTCAAAATAACCTCGCTTTTATTGAATACGAACTTTGAATTCGGATTTCGTTATAATATATTTCAAATCAAAGGAGGAAAGTGCTCTATTGCAGGCCGCGGACGAATATTGTCCAATTTTTTTTTCCCCAGCCTGTCCAATTTTAACTAAATATCTAAAAATAATGAAGACATACCTGTGAGTGACATGATAGATAGTAGGCTTAATCTGTCAAATATTTTTTGAGAACTGTCAAGTTAGCGCCGTTTTAAAAGTGTTCAATAAGAGTTTAATTGAAATTTAATACCTAATAATTTAGCAATTATCTCATAAATGGGCTCAGACTGGGTCGAATGTACTAACGTCATTTATCAATAATGTCACATCCCTAATAGCCAAATTTAAATTTCCCGCCACAATTTTTAGTGAATTCAACGTGAAGGCATTAAAATAACTATTAATGTAGTACAAAATGGTGGGGAATTTTATGTATCAACGTTGAACTTACTTAGAATAAGATATATAGATAGAGATATTTAAATTTGGCTATTAGGAATATTATAAGTTGTACAGTTTCATTATGTCAATGTCACTTGTCACAACTCAAATGAGAGAGGAACGTGGACACTTTCCTCCCTGCTGGGAAAAAAAATAATTTACTATAAAATAGAACCTAGTTAGTGTAAAGCAGGGCCACAATGGGAGCATAATTCATGCGAAATTTCATTGAACCGTAACACTTTATCGTTACTGCTATATTTCGCCTAGCAATTAGATGAGTGAGTGTTTTATTATTAATAGAAAACACAGGAGGTACTGGCACACATATACCACACATTATTAGTTATAAAGCACCTGTCATTTCCTTTCTGCGATTATAACATTAACCATATGCCATACATTAAAAATAGATGCGATTCTAAAAGAAGGAAATTATCGGTGGGTTGCATGTAGAAATTATAAAAGCACGCAATACTAGCACCTTGTTGATACGAAATGTTAATAATATGATCTTTGTGAATCTTTATATAAGCTTTTTATTCTGTGAAACTTAATTTGTACCTTTCGTAAATTGCAGTTATTTGAAATATATAAACTCGATTTACAAAACCAGCCAAATCAATATATTTTCTTGTGTAAAGAGCAGACATATTACCGCAAGAAACAGAATAATGTGCTGCTGTGTGTCCAACATATGCATTCCCAAAACTAATTCAAATTTACATTAAAAATTATATTTTAGATTTATTTACCGAAAATAAAGATATTCGATTTTCAAGTACACAAAATTCGTATTTCTGCAAAATTTATTACAATGAATTTGACATGATTTTGAAAATAATGATTGATTCACTCAGGAAAAATATAAAAAAACAGATATATAGTAAAATACCAAACTGCCAAACATCTTGCTTTTACAATCACCAAACTCATGCCAAAAATCGTTCATACGTCTTTTTGTATCTTACTTGTACTTTACTTATGCGAAAAAGGTGCTTATCAATGTATAAGGAGCAGATAAAAATTGGAATTTTGACTCGTCTTTTCAAAAAAAAAAAAATTACCACCCCAATATAGTCATAGGACACAAACGTAATGCCAGTTTAATATTTTAATTACATAACTGGCAAGAAGGTCTTTAAAAGAAATAGTTTTGCTTTTTCTTCCAGTCGTATTAAAATTGTGATTTTCCAAAGAAAATTTTTGAAAAATTCGAATGTTTCATATAAAGACCTATTATGCCCCAATTGAGTATCAATTGTATGTAGAGTCCATAAAAGCCATTGGGAAAGCAATTACGATATTTTATGTTCTAGTTTACCAAATACAATAACTTTTCATCGTTAGAACACAGTCATATAATGTGAAGAAGGTTAGAATATAAGAAGTGAACCTTCTTACTATGTTACAATGACACAACTGGCGTGAAGGTATTCGAAACAAATCGATTTGTCCAAATCACATTGAAATTATGATTTTTCATAAAAAAATTTCGAAAATTTGAAAATTCCATTCAAAGACCAAATTAAAGCTTGTGTGTGTGTCAGTTGTGGAATGCAAAAAATTTTTTTTTTGAAAAACAGTTAAATTTTAACTTCTTCATTTTCCAATTAAAGTATTTTTATGTTTTAATTAATTATACCGAGAAGGAATACAAAAATCGCCAAAGAAATAGATTTGTGTTTTTTTTATCCGGTTTTTACACAAATTGCGATTTTCCAAAGAAATTTTATGGAAAATCAAGGACACATAAGAAAATAAGTCGCATATCAAATGAAAACTTAAAACTATAAAAAGAAATATTGAGAAAATAAATACAGTACCAATTTCTAGTTTTCAATTGAAATAATTTTCTTTTTTATTTTTATTTATAATTTCTCCAATTGAGGGTGTGGGAAATATAAAAGACAAAACAGAATCAATTTGAGATTTAGTAGTATTTGTTTAGACCTTGTTAAAATTACAATTTTTCAGAGAAAATGTTTGGAAAATTTGAATATTTTATATGAAGAAAATACTGAAAAAGTCATTATTTCTTATCTAATTCCCACAAAAATTGCAAAAGCAATTTGAATGGAAAATTAAAATATATACTATCTGTCTATTTTATGTTTGATACAAGCGAAAACTTTGCTTCTTTTTTCAATAGCAATACTTGAGAAAAATAGTCAAATCAGAAGATTGTCCTTACTCGTATGATACATCGATGACGTTAGTTAAAACATAAAATAGACAGAGTGTATATGATATAGAAAATTATGTTATCATTTGCAAATTGAATAAAGAACATTAGGAAAATAAATATAACATTTATTCTTGTCTTTGTAAGCAAAAATTTTTACGCATAAAAATTAGTGAAATCCCACAATTTTATTGTTTTTTTTAATTACGAAATTAATAATAAAGTCTTCAGAAAAAAATATTCAACAATACAACATTATAACATTATCATTCTAAATACGGTAATTTTCCAAATAAAATAAATTATTTTTATTATAGGAACATAATGACAGATTACAAATTCGACTCAATTCTTATATTTTAATTATACAACTAGTAAGAAAGGAAAAATAAACTTGTGCCCAGTTCCGAATGAAAATAAGATTTGTGTTTGAAAATTCGATTTTTATACAAAATCCCAACAATTTTAAATTCCAAGAGAACTCTTGCGTATATATCATTTTCACAATAAAAATTTTTAAAAAGATTTCTGACAGTCAGTTTCTCTTGCTAGAAAGATTTATATTTTTATATAACCTTCTCTTAATAAGTGTTTACCAAATAAACTTGTAATTAAACTAGTACTAGATGAAATGAAGAGGTGTCAAAAATGGCAATATTTCGCATCATTTCCAATTTTTCCGTAGATTCTAGGTGAAGTGTCTGAGGTATTATAGATCTAAATTAATATGAGTTGATTAAATCTTTAATTTTTCCATGAAAATGTACTGTTTTATATGTGTTATTGCTGTTAAAATGTCGAAATCTATGCGTATTCAAGGCCCAAAATTCGATAAAAGTGACGTAATTATATATGTAAAAAAGAAGAGATTTTCACAATATTTAATTTCTTACTATTCAATGCTGTCATCATGAACTACAAGCCTTTATACGGAACTAGAATGGCATCTGATATGTTAAGGCATTGAAGCCACATAGTCGTAATTGTGGCGTATTTCTGCTTCAATTTATCATAAAACTCGTAGATGTTTTTGTATATTTGTGTTAAATTGAAAGGTTATTTAGTGATCGTTATTATTTATTCCAATGTGTTGAACAGAAATACAAATACGTCAAGTATTTCTGGTTGCCTATTTATAGTCGGCTTCAAATTTTCGAAAGTAGGGCACCATTCTAGTTCCGTAGGATGTCGTTCAATCGCTGTCATATACTTATGTAAAAACATCAAAAAAAAACTTTTTTTAATACATATTGTGATATTAATCTTCTATTAAATATGAACAAATATAAAAAAAAAACGAATTAGTCATTCATATACATGTACACTGCCCCGACAAAATTAATGTCGTGGTTTATAACGCAATGACTATCAAAAATACTCATCGTTTGAAGAAAGGCGCGTTCGGCTGCCTGCGTGTAAAACACATGGCAATTACAAAAAAAAAATCAGATAAGAAAATACAAAAATTTGTCGTGGACGACGACATAAATTTTGTCGGGCAGTGTACATACCCCACTTGAAGAATTGCCAATCGAAAACAACTCACAATCGGAAGTGTTAACGTTAACGTATTCCCGTGGATTTGTCGTAAACAGGGCACTCTCAATAACGACCGACTCGATCGAGCAAGTGCTGTTTTGACAGGACATCGTTGCACGAACACGCAGTATTATTGACAAACTTGATTTACGATTTCCGGTCCGCTACGTATTATAAAGTAATAAAAGTAGCTGCTACGGAATGCGTGTAGAAAATAATCCCACCTTCTATATTTTATACGCCTACGGATGAATTGTGTGTTACATTATAGTCGCTGTTATTGTTGTTGGGAGAAATTGAAACGTTCCACATCTGCCAATGAAAAAAAAAAAACACGCACGGGAAAAAAAACCTGTAGGTGTAGTAAAATATGCATGTTGGTATCTTTTTTAATTTATAAATGGCAGATTTGCGTGAGCTGTCGACAAAGAGAACAAGAGAAGATTCATTTAGGGTATAAAATAGGTTATTTGCATATTTTAAATGTGTTACATTGACATGTAAAATGGTTATTGAAACCACTAAATTGACATTTTAATAAAACTTAATGTTTAATATTGAAATAATGTTTCATATTGTTGTGAAGTTGGTTGCAAAGAAGTACTTAAAGAAAAAGTAAAACACTATTATTTTCTCATATGGTAATAGATGAATCATGACATTCATGACTCTTCAAATTTAACACACAAATTGCAATATATATAGCTGTTCGTAGAATGTTAAGTTGATGTGTTATAGAGTACAGGGAAACAATTGAAGGGATAAATGGATGGAAGTGATATGCCGCGAAAAATATCTTGAATAATTAACATATAAACGGTTTATCTTGGTACTTTTTTCATTATATAGCTTTAATTACCACAGTATGTATTTTTGGAATTGAATTTGACTGTAAATAATAATTATCTGCCATTTATAATGCCATTCATAACATATTCTGCTACACTTCGCATATACCAGGTTTGGCAGAGTAAGATTTGTGCGATCAATAGGCGAGGTCATTAGGAACCATATTAACCATGTATGTAGTTTATCCAGTCCAAAGTGTAATAGATATTTTAACTGATTCACGGTACAAATAATACGGTTGCTTACTCGATGTGAAATTACGCACATAGAGCATAATGGCGCCACTATATAATTGAAATTATATTAAATCGATTCGATCGCTGAGGTTTTGTAATGCTAAAGGTAAGTTTAGAAAATGGGACGGGTTACGAACATTTTAAAATCGCTTAACGTGTTTTTTCACGATTCAATTTTCTAGGAAAACCACGAAAATCAACATAAACGGGCTTGTTTAAAGCAAAGCTCATTGAATTACATTAATGGTAGTTGTGAATAATTTAGGATTTCAACATTTGCTATTTACATACATGTATTTTGTTTTTTCAATACGCTCCTAAATGACGTCATCTGACCGGCCTTGACGAATTTAAGATTCAAAACGAGCATACCGTATTATTTGTACCGAGAACTTATTTTTAGTTTCCGATGAGTCTCCCATGATTGGGAGGGGGGAGAGGAGGACGAAGCAGACAAAAAGCCGTTTCAACAAGATATTTGAATAAATTAATTATTAATTATTGTTGTACTACTCTAACATGAATAAATACACTTTAGGTTTCTTAGCGTCCTTTGTTAACAAAATATCTGATTACCTTTCTGATATTAATTATGATCTAACGCGTTTTCTCTGCTATTCGACAGAGCACAAAATAAGGAAGTTTTTTATTAAAATAACGTTTCATTTAAACTGAAAAAAATCATTAGAAACTAGAATTATATTTTTTTATGTCGTTAAATGAGATATATAGGTCTATAAGTACTTTTTTTCTAAATGACTTCGGACTTTAATCAATTATTTCTTTTCAAAGAAAGAGGCATTATACCTTTACAAAAAAAGAAATTTTAGCATGATATCGCGAACATAAAAAAATGGTTAATTTTTGCCAGAAACTCAAAATTTACTAAAAGTTTCACAATCTATTACACTTTGGACTAAGATAAATATGGTTAATATGATTCTTAATGACCTCACCTTTCCACCATACAAAACTTTACATCGTATGCCAAACATCCTGCATAGGAACCACTATCCATTAAAATCTTTCTTCAAGTAATGAATCCGGACTTCAAAAGTATTGTACAACTATGCATTTTTTTTTTGCAATTAGTTCTTCTTTGACTTAATCATTACTCAATAAATTTTCATAAAAATGTAAATATGTATTCACGCTTTTTCGCAAAAGAGAACTGGCCTCACAATTTGATATTTTTCAGGGCTTAAACTTGGTTTTCTGTAACTAAGCTTACGTCACTTTATTTATTCTTTTGTGACAACTTTTGATTACATGTATTTTTAAAAATGGAGTCACTTTAAGATTTTCTTTGGAAAGATATCTCTGTTTTTGTATAACTTTATTTTATTTTTGTCGTGTGTGGTCCTTCCAAAGAATTTGATTTGTTTTGTGAACAATTAAATTCAGACTTTTCTGCAAATTTTCTTTTGATTTCTAGTAAGTAATGTCGTATACTGTGGAATTATTTTCCTAAATTTGGAAGGTTTCGTATATCGTATACACATTTAGGGATAGTCCCACTTTTTCTGGAAAATTGTGTCATCCCCTACTTAGTGATTTCGTCGAAATTTAATTCGTCCTATGTTGACATTGCAACACCCCCAACTAAATAATAAATATAAAATAGAATTTAATTGTTATGTTGGCAGAATTTGAAAATATTTGACATAACTTATTTTTACTGTGAATATAACAAACAAAAACATATGTTTTTAAAAAGATTTAGGTGTAACGGAGTCTAATTTGAGGAAATGTTGGTTTAGGTTGCGATTGGAGTGACTTGACGTTATGATGTCGTCATCAAATCACCCCAATAACAATAACATAAGTTTTTAAGAAGGTTTAGGTGTAACTGAGTCTAATTTGAGGCAATGTTGGTTTAGGTTGCGATTGGGGTGACTTGACGTGATGGTGTGGGGTGATTGGGGGTGACTTGATCACGACATCATCAACCTAAACCGACATATCCTTAAATTAGATTCAGTTACACTTAAATGCTGGTCCAACTGAGTCTAATTTGAGGAATTTTTGGTTTAGGTTGCGATTGGGTGACTTGACGTGATGACGTCGTGATCAAGTCACCCCAATCGCAACCTAAACCAATATATTCTCATATTAAATTCAGTTACACTTAAAAGCTGGTCCAACTGAGTCTAATTTGAGGAAATGTTGGTTTAGGTTGTGATTGGGGTGACATGATATGATGATGTCGAGATCAAGTCACCCCTAATCACCAACATTTCCTCAAATTAAACTGAGTTACACCTAAATCTTTTTAAAAAACGTATGTTATTGTTATTATATAGGCAGCAAAAAAAAAATATGTCAAATTCTGCGATTGGGGTGACTTGGCGTGATGATGTCGTGATTAAGTCACCCCAATCGCAACCTAAACCAAACTACCCAACCTAAACTAACATTTCCAAATTGGACTCGGTTATACTGAAACGTTTCAAAAAAGCAAAAAACTATTGGGTATAAACGGTCAAAGGTACCAATGAAAAAACTCAAATCACTGTTGTTGAAACTTTATACCCAATAGTTTTTTGCTTAATCTCAACGTTGTGCGGTTACGTGCTTCTTGTCCAACCCTCAACCTAATTTTCTCCAAATTTCTCAAAGTTAGACCCATCCTCACCCGAAATTTCTCCAGAAAATCGATCCAACCCTCTAGCTTAACAAAAATCGAACAACCTAGCTGGTGACTTTGTTTCAACCTGCGCTTATTTTTAACGCTTTTATTTTCGAATCACCAAAACCAAATCTTCTTCAGGCCAATACGTCTGTACCTAATTCAAAAACTTTACCTACAAAGCTCCACTATACTGGACGTACGTTTCGTTAGCTAATCATTTCATCCGCACAGCAATTAAAGCTTCTTTAACCAACATAAAATGTTTGCAGTCGAATACTACCAGGCCAAAACATTCATTTCAATAGATTAGTTCGTATTTTTACAAAATATTTCCGGCTATTGAAGACGGCAATTCAGACGTCAAGGTAACTTAAGCTAATATAAACAAAAATTGAACGTTATGCCAAGAACTTAAATAACTATTGTTACAACGGGTTTATGTGTATCTTATCTACACCAATATCCTGCCTCGGTATCTGAGGATATGGGAAGTTCGTTGTTAAAAGCTTAATGTATATGCCCTGGCATACAAATTCATAATACTATTTTGATAAGCCGGAGCTTTA